>JAVTVY010053126.1:0-25130 GCA_036873755.1 Hanleya hanleyi | reverse complement strand
TGACGTCGACATCGGATAGTCTCAGGATCATACTCAAGTTTCTTCGATTCATTTTTGTATAAATACAAACCAAATTTCAGACAGTCACATAGCTAATTATTCATCACATTTTATATTTGGTTAAAGGTTGGTCTACAGCTATATGCAGTTCCTTGCTTATTTTCAAACATTTCACTTTCCCGCATCTTCATTTTATGAACCCAATATTTACGTTCCCACCTCGAACTTCATACATCTGGCCCCTTTCACTTTTCAAAGAACTTCTAAATACACACGACACAGCACTGATCTCCAAACCATTTGAATTTCTAAATTTGTCATAAAACACCATTATTCAATTGGCCGACCGATATATTGGGCCAATACCCTTCTGCCGTACAATGACATGCTTGAAGTCAGTCGATTTATCTAGGCTACTTTGCACCCCCTACATCCGACGGTCGCCAGCCGGTGAAATGGTGGTCAGCCGGTCAGACTATTTTCGCAACACAGTTGAGATATTTGGATTTCTTTCATATTTCTTCTGAGGTTATGGGCAATATTAATGGATATTCATTCATGAAAAATAACAATTGTCATTTCAATCGTTCGGTTATATGTCACAACGCCTTGTACTTAAAGATATCGTACGAACACGCGGAGATCGATGCTGTTTTCTAGCTAAATTTCGTTTTCAAACTGTTCTTATCGCTAATTACTGAAACTTATCGATACATATTATCATGCGTAACTATTCGCTATTCAATGCTCTTTGTATGTCACCCAAACTTCGATGGATTTAATTGGCGTAAGCATTGATAATAATTTAAAAAGTCACACCGTATGCGTCTATCCAGGCAAAGGTGAACAGCGCGTGCATGCTACGCACTTTTCTTCATGTTGTTCACCGTAGCCTGGATAGATGCATATGCTGTGACTTTTTCCAATAATCAGTACTTTCGCGAATTAAATTTATTGGAGTTTGGATGACATACAAAGAGCATTGAATAAGGAATAAATACGCATAATAATCTGTACCGATTAGTGTCAGTTATTAGTGATATGAACAACGTTAAAACGAAACTTCGCTTGAAAACAGCATCGCTCTCCGTGTTCGTATGATATCTTTAAATACAACGCGTTCTGCTATGTAACCGAACGATTAAAATGACAACTGTTATTTCCCATGAATGAAGATCCATTAATATTGCCCATAACCCCACAAGGCATGTGAAAGAAATACAAATTGCTAACACCACCATTGTATTGCAAAAATAGCCCCACCAGCTGACAACCGTTTCACCGGCTGGCGACGGTCGGATATCGGGGGTGCTTTGAAGTATGAATGGAGAAATGGACTTGTGTATGAAGAAAGAATGGATGATAACAGAATAACAATTTAAACACAATGATATTGGTATGAAGAGAAGTATTATTTACTCAACAGTTTGGATATATACATTAATGATACATGTAAGAAAGAGCAGTTGTACAAAATCTTTGCACACAACCCTTGACAATGCTTGAAAAGAACGTGAAAGAAATAATGTATTATTACAAAGTGATCTCTGTGTTAAACATCTTAGATACATCGAATATGAAATAGAAACATAGATGTATACATATAATTGTACATCAACCAATCATAACAGCCGCGAGCATCGCATATCCCCCACATGATTTTTCACAGTTAAACAAAATTAAAATACAAAATACTACCTGGTACATATTTAACATTGCTCCACATAAAAAGAAATAAACAGAATCTGACATTGAAAAAATGGGTGTAGGTCAATCCTCTTCAACTTACTTCTGAATCATCGCCAGATGCATACATGATACAATTAAAATTCTAGCTATATTTCAACATAGCTAATAACAAAAAGTGTATGACCGTGTACAAATACATGAAGGTGAGTCAACTTGATGGTATTGAAGTTCATATCAGTTACATGTGCAATAAGAATTTGGACACCATAACTATACAGGGTTCCTATCCTTTGTGAAAGACAAAATTCCAATACTTTTCCAGGTCCATACAACCTTTTTTCAGGACCTTTAACTGAATTTTCTTGGACATTTTTTAACACCTTTAACCATGTTTCATTCAGCAAATTCAACAATGGAATGAATAGTATTTCAACTATCATGTTTCATACAGATCTGACTAGATGGAAGAATAAATTCAGTTTGTTATTAGAAATTCCAGTAATTGTGGCAGATTGCTTTTTGGGAGAGGACAATAAAATCCAAGGACTTTTCCAGGACTCGGTACAAATACTGTGAGAATGCAAGGAATTCCAGGTCCTGGAATTTATTTTCTCATAATTCAAGGAAATTAAGGAAATCCAGGACCAGGAGGAACCCTGAATAATCATTTAAAAAATATTGCGAAAACCATAATTTGACCTTTTAAATTAGGTCAAGTTCCATCATTTTCCATATGTAGGCTTCTGACCCATCACCGGTCGGGTGCAACTCTTCTATGAATTTGTAGAGCCTAGCTATATATATAGTCCTCGAAGGAGGTCATGTCTGCCCTTACAATTCAGAAATCCGACTCAGCAGAAAATGTAAATTTACATTATTGCCCATTCAGCCCCCTGTTAAAAATGGACGGGGCAAACTCCATCTGTTTGAGCTTTGCTGATGCCAATTGTGAGGGCTGTATTTTCACACCAATTATGGATGGGCGGGAGGACATAAGACCACGCCGATGACAATAACTGTAATAGCAAATACTATTAGCTTTGAAAAAGCTGGAAGTATCTCCAACAAAACGTCAGCTCCACAGCAATAAACAAGTTGGTATCCACAGAATAGCCTTGTGTTAGTAAGTATATGGGCAAACTTGACTGAAAGGTAATACTGAATGAAATCCAATGACTTGCAATTGTGAGTTTGAGGTATACATGTACATGGAATTTGACCATAATCGACATCTCTGAACTGGAGTTCACAATTGCCCTTGGTGACCTTGGCCTTTCACTGACCTTTTTTGACCTTGAAGTAAACAGAGTTGTTCTCTGCCCCATAAGCAAGGTAGGCATCAAGTTTGAAACAAATGTGGAATTGGAACAGGTGATTTAGCATCTTTTACAGATTGAGTGAACTTGACCTTTTGAAGTAAACATGAAAAAGTTCTTCTTTTCCCCACTGCCACCATATACCCATTGTTTGGTAGTAATTCATACATTAGAACTGGAGATGTTTATAACATCTAAATTATTCTGAAAACATACGTAATTTGCCTGTTCACTTTGCCCATGGAAATATAATCAAGTTTTCAAAGGGTGGAAACAGTGCAACTCTTCAAATATGAAATGACATTCTAACAGGACCTATGGTAGGGCCAGACTACCTATTAAGTGATGAAAACACTTTCCTGTTGTTTATAATTATGAAACTAATATCCATAATTAAGTTTATAAAGTAAGAGAGATATATACACTTGTCCAAATGCAGCACATTTTAGCCACAGTTTCAAGTCCCCCAAACAATTCATTTGGCTTTGAATTGTAACCCCATTATCTGGCATGGAGAGCAGATAATAAGTATGTCTTCAGTTCGTGGTAAATTACCGTCATTATCGTCATTCTACATGTATATTGATAATCAATGTTAAGCAGAGAACAAATGTTATAAATTTATTCTGTACCAGTTGTTGGTAATAGTGCAGAAAAGACATCACTTTTTTTCTTCATATGTTGTATCTTGTGCTGAATTTGACTTGCTGTCTTCTTTCGTACAAGAAGTGATGGTTTTAATTGTTTAACGTGACATAATTTCATTGTATTTTTGCATACAAATGAAGTATGAAGGAATATGGCTTTTTCTCCTTGAAAGCAATTCCACAATTTCCATGATAATCATGCTTTATGCATTTGTCCATGGTCCACACTTTAAGTGCTCTTTCATGTTCTCTGTTACAAACTTTGCTCCTTTTTGTGGTGAAATGTTACGTGCGTCTTGTGCCTTTTACGTGTGGCTGTTTGCAAGTTTTTAGTAAAGAATGGACGACTTCCATAAGTATTATTACATGACAAACACTGGCAAGAGTTTGTACAAGCTTTTTTGGACTTGCTACACGGGCATCTTGTAGATACACACAACTTGTGATCTTAATTCATCTTACAAGATCTACCACAACGACAACCTTTAGATATGTTTGATGCAACAATGGGTTGTGAGACAGTGACATTTGTGGTTGATGGATATGCAGTACTTTGACAATCATTCTTAGTGGTATATGAAACATTATGTGCTGTGTCATTTAAAACTGCACTGTAATGACCAGGCCCAGTGTGATCATATGCAAGGAAGAGTGGTTGTTTTGAAATTTGTTTCATCCTGCTCTCCTGCATGATAATTTTAACATCAGAACGCCCAGTGATGATACAAATAGTAATACACAGGACATTAGTAATACCAGCAATTAGCAGATCTCCTATTTCCCCTTCAAATGCTCCAGATTGAGAGTAAGACTTTATGTCTTTGAATTTACCTGCAGACGCAAATTGACTATAAAAGTCACTATTTTTTCAATGTCTTCAACCACTTTTTCTCTCAGATTATGTGCCAAATTTCGGAGATTATCCATGCTGATACCTTGCATAGATATCCCATGAACATTGAGGAGGTGGTCATTAACAGATGGAATAGGGGATCTTAAAAGACTATAACCAACAGATGTAAACAAACAGTTCCCATCTGATGCAACTGAATGCAAAGTCATTCTCATATCTCTGATATTTCTGTGTAGTTGTTGCTCTACACCCGACAAATGCGTATTCGAATGTAAAAGTTTATCAGTGTTGTTCCTACCCCAGAGAATTGCATCACAATTTGTTGTCATATAGCCACTTTCTTGTAAGAAGTGGTATGAAGATTGGAAATTTAAAATGCTGGAAATGATAGATTGAGTTTCTGATGGAATATTCATCATGTTTATGGATGTATCACAAAAAATACTATGGTCAGATTGAGAGGCAGTGCATGTATCTATTTCCTTGACCTTTTTGACATTTTCTTGACCATAGCAACATAATGTGCTACTATCATCTTCATTGATAACTGTGAAAGCAGACCAAACAGGTACGAGGAAACCCTTATTTACATTGCGTTCATCTTTTCCCATATTCCACTTGTATAATATTACAGTTAACAATGCAACAGCAAGTTCAGGGCCTATTCTGCCCACTGCTAAAACAGAGTTATTGAGAAAACGATGTAGTCTTTCATTTCGATTTGTTCCCATACCAACAGGTATGGCAGACAGACATCCTTTTTCTATATGACAACGTAAATTATCACAAGCTTTTAACACTTCCTTTCCGAAAACAGGGACATCATCATGCATTCTACACTTTTTCCATTTGGATATGAAATTGTCAAAAGCAGTCAGTAGATTATCTGTGTGTGGTGTTGGTTCAGAACGATGGAGTCCAATGTCACCAGGTTGCCTAAAAACAGCTGTCAGGTCTGCATTGACTTCTTTTCTGAATGGGTTTTTCATGGTAAGAGCTGTGGATATTCTCTTCACTGCATGTCACTGAAGTCCAATTTCACTTGTGCTGCTGGAAACATTTCTTCAATCTTCTTCCTCCAATGACAGCAATTGTCAAGGGAAACAAATTCAATAGGTGGAGAATCTAAAGATGTTAGTGTCCCCTTTATTTCTTCCAATAATGTAGCATTGTTATCAAAGGCAGTAGATTGTACAAATCTATAACCTATCACCTGGCCTACTTCATTCAAAACCATGAAGAGAGAGTCGTACTGAGTCACCCACCTTTTGTCTTCTCTTTTATAGCCTATGTTCACAGACACTTGGAAGGTGTGATTACATGATAATGTATTCGCAGGTATGCTGTTCATATACGATTGATAATCTAATATATTCGAAAGATAGCTGCCCATGAAATATCCTTCAGATAACTGTCACTTGGTAGTAGACTGAAGAAGACTGAAGCAAGTGGGAAATAGTCCTCATGAACATGATCATTGTGCCTTGAATTAAAATCCATCCACTGTTCAATGTGCAAACAGTATTGTTTTTGCCTTAAAAGATAGACGTTGAATGCCGAATTCTTCAAATCTTCTTCCATCTGTTGGAAATGTATACCATTGTTAATGCTGAAAATAATAATAAAGAAAAAAGAATGTTGTCAGTAAAAGTATCAGGTCCAGCAACAATAAAACCCAAGAAAATGAAAATCCCTTTCATACATACTGTATCAAGTTCAATTTGACGTTGACAAAATAAGTCAATGTCAGTGAGGTTTAATACGCTTGTAATGAACCACCAGTTACACAGCCTGGCCAATATCCCTACTATAGATCTTTAATAAATAGAATCTGCCCTTCATAAAATAGGTCAAATTCAATTGAATGGGATTTCTATATTATCACAAATAAATCATTTGAAGTAGATGAAATAGATCAACATTACTCATATTCATTAAGCTTCTGACATGACCAGTTGCATATGTTTGAAAGAGAGAGAAAATTCAGACAGAATGTGACAATAAGCAACATGGACAGACTGACAGATGGATGAAACGGACAATATGATTTATCCTTCACCCAAAATTGGTCTCAAGGTGAAAATCAATACACTTCCAGCACATATCTGGGCTGTAGTTGAAGCCTTAATTTTCTGTAATTCAAACAGTACTACAGGTTTTACAGGTGCAGTAACCTTCACCTTTCCCTCAAAAAAGAATGCTTTCTTTTTTGAGGGAAAGGTGAAGGTTACTGCACCTGAAAAACCTGTAGTACTGTTTGAATTACAGAAAATTAAGGCTTCAACTACAGCCCAGATATGTGCTGGAAGAATGCTTTCTTTTTTGCCCCTTAACTAAGTAAGATGTCCACATAAACGGGGGAAATAATCTCCAGATCATTCTTTTTAACGCTAAAGGTGAACAGAGGTATTATGCAGTCTTGAAAAGTAATCAAAATGTTTGGGAAACATATATTTTACTATATATGTCACATCCAACTATGTGCATGTGACCTGGAATCCGGTCCAAAAATCTGACTGGTGCCTGGGGTATTATTATACCCCCAGCAAGGTGGTTGCATAGAAGGCTAGTGCATTTAGAGCCAAGTTATGGGTGCTCAAACATCTGACGCCCAAACTCAAATGAAAAAAAAAAAAATGAAGAAAAAAAGTTGTTCAATTTGAATGGATTTCTGAAGGGAATAAGCTTACGCCTAGAAAAAGCTTCTGAGAGCCTCAATATCGATCTGATTGCATAGCTGGATATTGAATTTTATGCTACATGTAATAAACATCTGTTTTGTGATCAATCACAGGGTATATGCGCCGAAATGCATTAACAAAAATTGGGCCCTCAATAGTTAATTACGAATGGGAAGTGGGAGATTGGGATCAGAACTTGCAAAAAATCCCTACATACAGCCCCGTCATTGTAAAATGATCTTTAGTTCAGTTACTCAATCTAAGTTGATGTTTAAAAAAGATTTACAGTTTAAAATAAAGGAGATGCAAAAGGCAATTGATATACTGGCTCGATCCAAAATAAGATGCAGTCTGCCATTTTCGATATGGCATCAACTTACTTTCGCCACAAATAATTGAAAGAAGTCTATTTTCCAGAATGGACTTCAATATTAATTCAAATGTGGCATATTTTTGGAGTTTCAAATCTCATCACCATTCAAGAATATTAGCCTATTGTGCTTTTTTTCTTCATTTTATTCATGAAGCAAGCTGTAGTAAGGAAATTAAAAAGTTTTACCTTCCAGCCATACATGCAATTGACCATCATGTATGTTAAACATGTAACTTTGGGAATATATGTGTGCAGAATGACACGACAAGCATTAAATGGCTGATTAAATGACTGGAGTGATGATATTAGAAGATGTCAGCTGACAATGTGCAGTGATTCAATATATTGATGTGAAAGATGAAAGCAACTGGCCAATGATATTTCCATGCAACTGCATTTAATGTTGAGTACTCACCTGCGTAAAACATGAGTCTGCAGTTTCACAGTGAATCCGGCCTTGTGTGTCAATTGAAAAGGAATATCAACAGATAGTGGAAGCTGATCTGTTATGTCACTTTCTCCAGAGAGAAATCTTTCCTTGTGAAGTGAGCAAATATATGTCCGCATTACCAATAACACAGGTCCGTCACTATCATAAAGCCATCTTGGAGGATAGTTTGAGTTACATCTCCACATACCAACAGATAATTTACAACCATGGTTAGGGCAGACCAACGAATACAGATCATTGCTGAAAAGTACACTGTTTTGAGTTATTGGATCCCAGAACATAATACGCGGAGTGATGTATTGCCACACCTTTCTGGGATTTGCTCGAGAAAAATCATAACTGTCATCAAATGTACAGCTGATAATTTCAACTGTTTTTTCTCCTTTCATTGTTTGGTGTGCAATATATGTCCACATGTCATTGTCAAAATGCCAAATACTTCGAACAGCAGTTAGACTCAGCAAGAGTACCACAGAAACAGTAGATGTCCACATAATTATAAGCACAGCATATACCTTCCCTAAAGGACTTTGTCAGTCACATTTATTTGTAATATAATTACAATGGGAAATGTGACATTTCTGAAGTCAAATGTATATGACAATTAAAGTCGACCATGCTGATTAGAACCAATGACAAAGTCACAGTTGTGTACACCCTGAAATGAAAAAGAAAAAGAAAATGTATTTGTTGACGGACACAATTTCGCATTTCATATACTGCAAATGTACCATACATTAAAAATCAAATTTTCACCAGGAAAATCTCTTAAGGATATAACTATGACAGATAATTCAATTCAATTCAATTTATTGTACCAATTCAGTGCAATACAATTTAGCCCATTTTGGGCCAGATACAACAACTTAACATACATGTAAACTGAGATAGGGCTTTGTGTATATTGCAAATTATGTTGCCAATGGGATACGTACCAGTAATTGAAATGATTGACAATTAGCTACATTCATGTACCGTCAGTAAAAAGCAAAATACATATGGCATGGAACACCATATAGCACATGTTGAACACTGATAGAGTTAGACTTGTGATTATAACACTAATGGCATAGTAGAGCAGCATACCTATAATTTGTGGCTCCAATTTGACAGTTGATTATACATGTACGGTACAGACGAGTCGCCAGTTCCGACCCACCAAAGTGAAATTTGCATCTGTTTCAGAAGGAAAGGGTTTGATTGGCATATTCATTATCTTGGTCGCCGTACAAATGTCTATAGCCTTTATTAACAAACTAACTTAGCTGGGGATAAACTGAACTGCAGGGAAAATAAAATTACATTTCTTAATGAGAGGTGTCAGTTCCGACCCACTGTCGCCAGTTCCGATCCAGCCTCGTTTTGACATTGACCTTTGACCCAGATATAAACAAATGTAATTGTCAACATGATAAATTTTCTGCCAAAATACGGTCCTAGCTGGATATTTCGTTTTGAATGTCTTCATCTCATAAGTGAACATCTCACGTTAAAGAATGCGGGTTGGGGGTGATAGTGATATGGTCGAGCTAATCATATTGGCAAGATATATTGGACACCGAAATAACTCCGATGGCTAATAAGCGTATACTCACTCAAAAATGATGATAAATCAACGGTACTTCTACTTATTTCACCTCTGAATAGCAGATTAAAGAGAAGAAATGCTAATCAGAACTCGAGTTACGATTTTACGTAGTACGTGATCGCTGCGTTTGCAAGACATTTTCAGGCCATGGTACGACCCAGCTTGGCCATCCATGGATGATGGTGGTTCGGAACTGGGCCCGTCAGTTGATGTCAACAATGGGGCAGGTAGCCTTTAGAGAGACACCCCAGTAAATAAATTTATGACAGATACATAGTACCATGTGATAATTATATGTGAGAAACAAAACATCAAAACTTTGATCGGAAGCGCTGGCAGACGACACGGTTTTTGACCAACGGCGAGTCCTGGTGTTTGTACTTAGACCGATGTAGTCGTGTGTATGGAGTGGGTCTGCAAAGCTGTCTCCTAACAAAACCAGTGAATGCATAATATAATTTAACCATGATTGAGAGGTTCATCAATTTGCTTCAATACACCAAATGTTTTATGATTTCGCGTGATCATGGTTATGACAAGAAGCAATATTTTTGGAAGTGGGTCGGAACTGACACTGGATCGGAACTGGCGACGTCACTGTACATCTGACACACAATAATTTAGACATACATTTCAATGTCATAGTCATTGTAATGATGTCCGGTCTGTCTCAGTAACGATGTGCAACTCAGTCGTGGCTACAAACACCGAGTTGCTAGTATGTGGCTAGCCCCAAGCAGCCTTGCAGCGGTCCCGGGGTGGAAATGTGAATTGAACAGCATGGCGAAGTATGACGAACGATAGCTATAGAACCTTTGCTGTGTAGGTGGGCATGGCTGTTCTTCCCTACTGTCTGTCCCAGATAATATATTCCAAGACGTTTTCGGCGATATTTCGGAGACAATTTATCGTAAAGCATTGAAACTTCACACAGTATATTAACTAACAAATACTAATTTTCCCCCCATGTTTCATTAAAATCTGTTGGGAATTGACGAAAATCACTAATACCCACCATGTTATTTTGGGGCTACCATGACGTTGATCTGCCAATGTTATAACATGCAGGCTTGACGTCATGATTTTACTAAAATAATCTACAAATCTCCCATCTAATTCTTGTTTTCGCGATTTGTTGAGAACTACTGGAAGGATTTCTTGATACTTTGGAATAAAATTGGTATTTTTTAGTTTATCTCTTGTGTGAAGTTTCAATATCCTCCAATCAATTGTCTCCGAAATATCGCCGTAAACGTCTCGGATATATTATATGGGGCAGACAGTAGTCGGTTACACAGCCATTCGAGACTACAGTCATTCCTGCGCTAGACGAACGAAGCCATGTAAACTTCATAATGTTCAACCCTGCGTGAAATTTACTTGATGTACATTAAAACAACAACATCACGACATCTCCCCTGGAATCAACTGACTTTCACCGTCAGTGGTTGAAACAACATAAGACATTTTGTTCTTACCGTTGTCGTGGTGAAGACTGAAGTTGCACCGGGCGTTGTTGGAGCAGTCCGACAGACGATCGAAGGAAATATGTGAACGTGATAGTGGAAGAAACAAAAGATACCAAACAAAATAATAACAGAAAAAACAGCATACATAGAAACTTCTGCATCAAGAAATGTTAAATGCACCGAAAATGCGCTTCTCGTTTTGCAGAAGTTAATTTTCAAGAAATTGCCGACTTACGGGAATAGTCGAACGTTTTCCGAACCTGGGTCCGAACGAACATTCCTCGGAAATACACGAAGACGACATAGCCGGAGAAAATTATGCAAGATTTATGAAACTGATACTGTAAAACATGAAACTTTCGCGACATGAAACTTTCGCGATTTTTCAATTTTAAAAAATTCGCGACATGAAACTTTCGCGATTCTCTCTGTGCCAGAAAAAAAATTAATTTACAAATATATTGATACTAATAGATGGGGAAATACATACCACAGGCGGCAAAAACGGCAAAGCCATGTGTATTCACATGTGGTTGTGTGGTCTTTTTACAGTACTTTTATTCAAACAGGTCTCCTGGCTGTTGGGGGCAGATTATTTCAATCCCGCTGTTTCAGCCTTAAAAGGAATTCCCGTAGGTAAACAAACCCTATATCACGAGATATCATGCAGGTAGTTGTCATTTGATTGTCATTTTTGATGTTTTCAAAGCCCACCGGGATGGTGATGAGGATTTCTTGTTGGCATTAGCTGACAATGGGTTTAAATGTGTATTCGCTCCAGCACTACAGGGGATCAAATCGCCAGCATCGAGGCGGCATACGAGGACATTGATAATCGTTTCTAATATTACAGAATCAGCTTTATTCACGTAAGCATATTATGCTTCTTGTGATAACATATTTGCGCATGGTTACATAAGTAGAAGAGGACCAGATACAATAATACAATGACATTATGATCTAACTGTCATTTGCCTTATGGACATAGCTTCCGACACATACTTTCCTAAATTTCTAATTGTTGCTTTTTGGGTACATGTTAACAATAATATACACTTGTAAACACTGGGCTTTTGCCAGTAGTATGGCTTTAAATACCTTCGCCTTATGTCAGTAAATAATGAACATTTCATGAGGAAATGGTACTCATTTTCTATATCGCCACTATCGCATAGCTCACATATCCTTTCATTTGCAGCTGTTCCATCATATCTACCAGCCTCAACCCTTAAACTATGGGATGATACTCGTAGAGATGTCAATGCTGTTCTATGCCTGATATTTGAGATTTTGTCGAGGTATTGCTCGCGACCAAAAGTGTCCTTCAACAAATTATAAAAATAAAGTTTAGAAGAATCTTGTTTGTCCCTAAACCACTCACTTATAAAAACACCTTTTACCCTTTCTTCAAAGATTTTGACAAACACATTCACATTAACTGAGTCTTGAAACATCTAAACATCTTGGAAACCATAATTACACAAAGTTTCTTTCAAAAGAGAAACCCAGTTTGCCGTATTTGCTTTCATATAACTTTCTTCCAAGCCTTTCAGAACAACATTTAATACAATATTATTTGATGATCTTATTTTAAAACAATATTTAACTATTTTGAAAAGACGTTTACATCTCATGGGTATTCTTCCAAGTTCTTCATGAACAGCACAGCTATTCGTGGATGTTTTCACATTTAATATGTATTTACAGAACTTTCTGTGGACGCGTTCTACCGCATCGCCTTTGTGGAATCCCCACACTTCAGCAGCATAACTGAGAATCGAAGACACACATACATCGAATAATTGTAAAGCTGTTTTTATAGATATATAACTGCTTTTCACTTACCAATCAGGAGATTCATCGCATTCAAGGCCTTTTCTGAGAGAACTTTTTGTGCTGCTCCAAAATTGCCATTATAACGTAATACCAGACCTAAGTAATTGAATTCATTCACAACCTCTACTTTATTTCTCATATAAAACCATTCTTCACCTCTTTTCAAATTACCCTTTTTTCTAAAAACCACTATTTTCGTTTTAGCAATGTTCACATTTAATTTCCATTTTATGCAATATTCCTGCACTCTATCAATGGAGTCTTGCAGTTCTTTTGCACTCTCTGCGAATAACACCATATCATCGGCAAATAATATCAGAAATAGTGATACTTCATCCAAAGATATTCCAAAGTTACCACTATTATGCAGACAAAATTCCATATCCTCGAGAAAAAGTGAAAAAAGAATAGGTGACAAAACCTCTCCTTGTCTTAATCCCGTACTGTAATCAAACGATTCGGAATACACTTGCTTCACATATGCAAGTCTTGGGACTAATTTAGCAGAATTAATTGTACTAGTATACTAGTAATAGTATATTAAATTGTATCCGGTGCTTTAAACAGTCGCTTCTGAATAGAGCGTTGGTAGTGAGACAATTACAACTGTGCTGATGTTGAAAACAATTGCTCTCGTGTCCTTTATCTGTCGTTGTTGTTGTTGTTGCGTTATTGTCTTCGCCCTTGTCATATGAACATGTTTCTTTCGCGTGCATGAAACTTTCGCGATTTATTCCAATCGCGAAAATCGCAAAAGTTTCATGCACGCGAAAGAAACATGTTTTACAGTATTTGCTTCTTTAAGCCAATCGCAGCTTGAAAAGCGATTAAAATGACTGCGAAACGGCCAAAATTAGACAGCGCTTTACAGTACAGCAGACTTGTATTCAGCAGATTAAAAATTAGTGGCAGAGATGTCTCCGTGATCCTGTTGGAGAATATTTTCAACTGGCAGCAAAGAGCCAAAAATCTTGACCGGAGATGATGATTTCGTGCTTCCTGCCCCCCCCCCCCAATTTTTTTTAATTCTCACTCTAGTTTAGGCTAGTCACATGAAACTTACCACAATATATCTTTGGGTCAAGCTCCACAAGAAAGTGTACACAAAATTCAAGTAGGCCACCATGATGACGTCTAATGAAGGCATTTTTGGGAGGAGCTTTCAGTCAATTTTTTTTAATTATTATTTAGGGGCCTATATATGTGTTTTCTTCGCAACAACTGCATGGCAAATTAAGAGATATTAATCTGATAAGAAAATAAAGTAGGTTTTACCCACTTTTACATGCCAAAAAAAAAAAAAGAGAAAATTTTTGAACAAAAAAATCAGTCAAAAATATCAATTTTCTCATACCTATAGATGGCCACTATTTTAAACTACTATGATCCTCTGCTCGGGGAGGGGGCATGCAAATAGACTCAAAATGACCCCAATATGACATTCAAAGTCCCAGACTTTCAATTCTCAATTTATGTCCTGGAGAAAGCAGCAAAAATACAAAGGGAGGTGGGGAGGAAAGTGCACCACCACCCATTCAGGCCAGGTACGGTTCAATCTAGGTAAACCAAAATGGTAAACCAGTGGAATAGGCCTACCATCTAGACGTAACGCTATTCAAACTTCGTGCGAAATGTTCGCCGATTTTCCTGTGAGATCCCATAATAACACTGTCTTGTACGAGATGCGGCGCGAATCGTCTCGTCATCTTCCGGTCACGTGAGCCAGTTTACACAACGTAGAGGTGTCTCCAGAAAATGTAGTTTTTTCTTATTTTTTAAGCGACAACGTATGCACTTTTGACGGAAGATCTTGAGTTGAAGCTCCCATCTGGCGTTTACTTTCCTTCCCAAGGGTATTTGGTGGATAGTTTTTGAATAATCCATCAAAACTTGACAAAAAATGTCATACGAAGCAATTTCAGTGCCTAAAATCGGCTCGGAAACCAGTAAAATTCCGGAACTTCTATCACAGAGGGCTTTACAGTGATAGATTATCATCCGAACTTTCCAAAGCACCCCCCAAAACATCGTGACTCCACTATTATAAGACACTTTCGGTAACATTACGTCGAGTTGTAAAAAATTTGAACAACGGCTTCGTCCAACATGAGTAAACGGTTTCGTCTCCATCGTATTCTTGTGAGTTAATGGCTTCGTCTTTGCAAAACCAGCTGGATTCACTTGGGTTTTCTTCCCAGGCAACCACGTGTAGTTAATATAATCATCCTTTAAAAGACAGTCGAGTTATTGGTGCTTCCCTTCAATTTATATCGTGCATTTTGCTCGTATATTTGGATTCTATTCATATTCATTGTTTCAGATGACCATGAAAGGCAGAGATTTGTCTTTGTTTGCATGTTCTTACTGAGAAGCACAGTTCATGTGTTCAGAAGAGACTGCGAAACACACAACGAAAAATCATGGTTCTCTAGGTTTTGAAAGTGAAAAGCTTGGAGTCAAATTCGAGTTCTGGAAAAGTTGGCTACAGGAGCCATAATTTCAAAATCACACCAATAGAATCTCGGGCAGTCTGACAAACAATCAAAGTAGATTACTCCATGTCGACCTTGCCATCCATCTGATCGAAGTGAAAGAAAATGAAACCTTTGATACAGTCATTTCCAGTCCCTTGTATGAAGCTTCGTACACATTCATCCGTTTTTTCGGCAACGACAATGAGACCACGATAATGCGGCGACGGCATAGAAATCGGTCATATGAAAATGAACTGGGGCGTTAAACATACGCACGGCACGGCAACGTCAACGCGTTAACACGGTCTGGAATCGGTCCAGGAGCGATTTTCTTACCGTTCCCGAACATAACAGCTGCGTAACCACAGTCAAACACGTGCTTTCTGAGAGGGTAGAGTAGTTGCATATACCCACAAGAGCTAGGATGCCCCGAAACGCTGAAATGTACATTTCTATGCCGTCGCCGCATTACCGTTCTCGCATTGTCGTTCGCGTTGCGGTTTTCTGAAGACAACGAATTCCGTCCGGAAATTCATAGCGATGATGAGAACAAGAGTGAATTGGTCGCTTGGTAGTACCTCTCCACGACACTTCGACCCTTAGATCCAGAGTGCATCGGAAGAGCCAATTGCAGCTGTAGATGTTCATCCGGGCAACATTAACTTTTTATTGGACAGGCTCGTGCCGAATGTTCGCCGATATTCTACGAATAAGCCAATCACGACAAGTTCTGCCTTTTGACTTTGACAATGATTGACATTTAGTTCACGGATATTATCTTCGCATGGCACAATCTTTTGATATTTTCTAACGCCCATCTTACCGAGATGTGTGAATTCTACATTTCATTACATAATTACCTTTGACAGATTGACTTCGTTCGCCGTGTATTTCGCCCGATGTCAGCTTCCCCAGGCATTAAGTCACATGTCCCTTCCATTTAAACGAGCTTAACTAATAACTTTTTTCAATTATTTGACTTGACAACAGCAGACACCAGACATGTCAGTTTCATGTGAGTACACGAGAGGCAAGTCTGCGGATTCTGCGCAAGACCAAATCAAAGTTTTCTTGTGCATGCTTTTTTTGTTTTTCTTAAGAAAATCATATTAGAAACGGCCTAACATATTTGAAAACAAATAAAATCGGCGGCAATTCACAGGGGAAAAATATGTTTTCTAATTTCTGGTGGGGACAGTTCAAGGCCCCAGTGCAACAAATTTCCCCCTGTTTAAGGCGTGTCTTAGTTCCAGGCTTGTGATTGTCCAAATATGGTGTTTCACTAGCCAATCGACTGTGATTAATTCGGACACACGCTAATATACACAG
Organism: Hanleya hanleyi; assembly: GCA_036873755.1. NCBI lineage: Eukaryota > Metazoa > Mollusca > Polyplacophora > Lepidopleurida > Hanleyidae > Hanleya > Hanleya hanleyi. Next base: position 8,424 of record JAVTVY010053126.1, on the reverse strand, counting down.
ATAGCACTTGTTACCGCATGGCTGCGTACAGAAGTTTCTACGTATGTTCGTGTCATACATTCGAATGTTGCTACCGCCTAACAATTAAAGCCAGACTTTTCGGCAGCAGTAAAACCTTTGATGTTTACGTTTACCACACTCATACTTTGGAAATGATGCCATATTTGGATAGTGTGTACTATATTGGTCCACGTCCCACCCATGTGGTTCCCGGGTGTGAAAAGGAATAGGACCCAACGTCGTGACATGACTGAAATATAGTAGAACAATAAAGATGTACAAATGTGACACCGGCATTGACAGGCATTCCAGGGACGTTAACCCTCTCACATTGTGTTTTAGCAGTTTAGCTGTTTTACCTGACTGCGGCGTTGGTGAACTATAGGTTTATGCAGTCTTGCAGTTCTGCTGGAACTGTCCCATTCATCAACTAATGAGCTGAGTAAAGCATTGGACGAATATTATCAGAGAAGAGACCGTTAACTCAAAACAGACTAAACCGTTTCCGTTAATTTCCATCCTTTAGACGAAGCCGGAATAAAAGTTTCAAACAACAAGCCGAAGATTGACCGAAAATGTCTTAAAGTCACAGTCACCATGTTTTCTGTTATAATAAGGAAAGTTCAGTAAATAATCTATCATTCGGCAGCCAAATATGTCAGCAGTTTCAGAATTTTATCCCTTTGAGAGCAGATTTTTTACACTGGGTCGGGTGTATATGCCATGTTCGGTAGAGTACTGATCGATTACAAAAATATTATCAGTCAAATATCCGTGGGAAGAAGACAAATGATAGATTGGAGTTTAATCTCAACATTTCAAGTCAAAAATATATAGGTTGTCGCTAAGATAAGAAAGAGAATCATTCCCTTCCGACGATCGCTCACCTTATTGTTGGCTAGAGCACGCGATCGGAAGATGACGAGACGATTCGCGCCGCATCTCTTACAAGACAGTGAATAAGGCAATCACGACAATTTCTGACTTTTCTCTCCTACAATGATTGATATTTACTTCACGGAGATTAACAACAATGTTTTGATATTTTCTACCCCCTAACAAAGCCAGACTTTTCGACGGGAGTAAACTCTTTGATCTTCACTGTTTACCATGCAGATCGTCTGAAAATGATCCCATATTTGGATACTGTTTCCAGATAATGTTTATATATTAGTCCACATTCTACCGTGTTTAATTACTGTGGGCGTGATTTCAACAAACTAGCCACCTGATTAACAAATACAGTTTCAAATTCGCATGGGATTTATATAGGGTTGAATTCAGATATAATATTCCGTGATATTATATCTGGGTTAACGAGAAATAGAGGTTAACCTGGGTGTCCAAGTGGTGTTAGCACTTCGACTTCTGTATGTCTCATAACTTACTCAAAATCAAATAATTTCCCCACAAAATGTGGTCCAATGTCAAAGCGAAGTTACTGAGTGATATACAAGAAGTCCAGTGTCAAAGTGATCTTAGTGAGGAATGTAGCGCAGTAAAAAATAATTTTCTACCAAATTTCTTCAAATTTCTTAGATTTTCTTGAATTTCTTAAATAGGAAAAATGCATTATTCCGTCTGTGATACAATGTTTAGAAAGTTCCGAACAATAATTATTATGACGTTTTGAGGGATAGTTTCTCTCAGTTATTGGGCATTTCCATAGTTAGATCTGTTTCAATTTTTGTCTTGTCAGTAAGATATGATTTTATTCCGAGAAAAAAATAAGAAAAACCTTCCAATTTCTCAAAATGGGAGACTGACAAGAATTATTTTCTTACAATTTCTTAAAATTTTGGGAAAATTTAAGATAGTAATTCTTGTTATTCTCCCATTTTAAGAAATTAGAAGGTTTTGTTATTTTTCTTTGTTTGAAAATAAAATCATATCTTACTGACAAGACAAAAATTGAAACAGGTTTATAAACTATGGAAATGCCCAATAACTGCTAGAAACTATCCCTCAAAACGACATAATAATTATTGTTCGGAACTTTCTAAACATTGTATCATAGAGTGAATAATGTATTTTCCTAGTTAAGAAATTCAAGAGAATCCAAGAAAATTATTTTCTGACAATGACTATGTAGTGTTGAAGATAAGAAAGATGACTGGATGATTCCGTATGCAGAGAACTGCTACCTGCTATCAGTTAAAGGATTATGCAGAAGACCACAAAGCCGCTGCTACTCACAAAATAATCTAGAAGACCGCAAAGCCGCCGTCACTGACAAGGTATTGTACAAAATCGCAAAGCCGCTGTCACTGACAATGTAGTCTAGAAGACTGCAAAGCCGCTGTCACTGACAACGTAGGGTAGAAGACCGCAAAGCCGCTGTCGATGACAAAGTAGTGTACAAGAGCGCAAAGCCGCAGTCTCTGACAATGTAGAGTTGAAGATAAGAAATATGACTGCATGATTCCGTATGCAGAGAACCGCTAAGCCGCCATCAATGAAAGGATTATGCAGAAGACCGCAAAGCCGTCAATGACAAGGTAGTGTAGAAGAGCGCAAAGCCGCTGTCAATAAGAATGTAGGGTTGAACATAAGAAAGAAGACTGTACGATTAAACGATTATGTAGAAGATGTAGAAGACCGCAAAGCCGCTGTCACTGACAAACTAGAGTTGGCTTAATCCGGTGGATAAAAACCTTCCAGAATCAATCAAGAAGCGGTGTCATGAATAATGGGTTTATTTCTGAATTCTTTAGACTCCATCGGGGTTGTCGACAGGGGGACCCAATTTCTCCTTATCTCTTCATTCTGGTTGCCGAGACACTCTCCATTGCTATTAAACAAGATAATGCAATACAGGGAATAAAAATCGAAAATTCTGAAATAAAAATCCAACAATATGCAGACGACACTACTCTTATATTGGACGGATCTAGAGAGTCACTTGAAAGAGCCATGGGTCTCCTGCACATGTTCGCAAGTTTGTCTGGTCTCCGGTTAAATGTGGATAAATCCACGGCTATCTGGATTGGACGGAGAAAGGGAAGTACAGTCAAGCTTTGCCGGCATTATAGAATCAACTGGGATCCCGGAGGTTTTAAATTACTAGGGGACCGTTCAAAATTTATCTTGAGCGGGGGGGGCGGTGGAAATTCAGCTGATGACCCTAAGTTATGTGTGACCCCCCTCCTTTGGCTGGAAGGTTACCAGTGACCCCCCCTCACCTGATACCATATTTATCAATGACCCCCCCCCATCTCACCACAAACACACGCCCAATTCCAACGAATCCAGGTCATTTCCCCCAGTGGACATTTCCTCCAGCGGACATTCCCCCCATGGACATTTCCCCCGGTGGACATTTCCTTCAATGGACATTTCCCCCACCCTATACTTTTAGGTTATTTTGAACATAGTTTTTAAATAATTTGGCACATCATATAGTTTATAGCACATTTTTAAACAATAAAATGGATCACATAAGTGATATACATATATATATTTTAACATTTTAAGAAAACATTATATCACATTGTGGTAAAATAAAAGATGTATTTTTTAACAATATCATTTTGTTATATTTTTTACCTCAGTTTTCACTTCAGTTCGGTTTTATTCTCATCAAATGGCTTCATGACACCGACCTACGAACAGTTAATGTTACGCTATATACCATGTATACATCTTTTATATTGTTTAAAATGTGCTGACTGTATAATACTGATAGATACTGTGTATATGTATAATAACTTATCACTTTGCGACTCAATTATCGTAAAACATCTGGAAATCCTTATATCTTTATATACAGAAAAAACAAATTGCGTCATTACAAAATTATTTAAAAACCATGTTCAAAATAACCTAAAAATATAGGGTGGAAGAAACGTCCACTGGGGGAAATGTCCACTGGGGCAAATGCCTACTGGGGGAAATGTCCATGGGGGAAATGTCCGTACACCATTCCAACATAGCCAGGGGCACTAAATGATGCAGTGTGGAATTATATTAAGACCGATTGAAAACACGTTAATAACATGAAGAGCTATTCGTTGATAAAGTGATTCGCGGTATGGTATTATACATATGAAAAAGTGACAGGGAACGGGACACAGTTCTGCAGTACAACATTAAACTGCGAGAAGCTGGGAGATTACATTCTGTATGATGTATTTATTCGCATTCACCGGTTTGAGATAAAATTATGTCATACTGCATCATGATGACAGATAATACTACATACAACCGCTCAGGGAAACAATGGGGTTATGTTTGTTATACTGACACAGAGATAAACTTTATAAAAATTCGGACGAATCCGACATGATTAATTTCATGCATTGTAGACACTGTTAATGTCCAAACGCCCGTTAATGTCCAAATTGGACATTAACACGCAACGAGTGCGTGTTAATGTCCCACGTAGGACAATAAGACGCCAGCATGAATGTTATCGTCCAAACTTTGGACATTAGCGGTCGATATGTATCACTTCGACTGTTATTGTCCTAAAACAGTCCCGCCTCTGTTCCAAAATTTCATTGAGACCATTTAGCGCGCGCCTACAAGAAATGTGTTGATCGCGCGTCGTTTTGAAGAACGAGAATCGATATGACCACAAGATATTGAATTAGTGAAAAAACGAACTACGGACTATGAACTTTTAATGAGCACAAGAAAGCATTGAAAAAACACCAAGACACAGCGAAATCGATTTGCGAGACTACAACCTGTGTTAATACATCCATCTTGCACTACGAGGAATCGATATGACCACAGATATTGAATTAGTGAAAAAACGAACTACGGACTACGGAGTATGGATTGTTAATGAACACAAGAAAACATTTAAAAACACCAAGACAGGGCGAAATCGCTTTGTGAGACTACAGCCCATGTTCATATATCCATCTTACACTGCGAGGAATCGATATGACCACAAGATATTGAATTAGTAAAAAAACGAACTACGAACTATGGACTGTTAGGACATTAAGACGCAACTTGTACATATTGAAAAAAAATCAGTTGCAGGTCGACCGCTAATGTCCAAATTTGCCCTAGGACAATAAGAGGCGGTTAATGTCCAAACTTAGGACATTAACACGCACTCGCTGCGTGTTAATGTCCAATTTGGACATTAACGGGCGTTTGGACATTAACAGTGTCGTTTGGACATTAACAGTGTCTACAATGCATTCATCATGTCGGCTTCGCTACAAAAACCCTGCAAAAAATAGACGGTGTTTTATTATTATAAAACTATTAAAATTATTATAATTTATAATATTATCCTCATCATGACATTAACTACCGTCAGTACAACTTGTCTTGTAGTGCGCCACAATTTATTTCTTCAACTTTGGGGCAGCATAAATTATTGAATGGTTTGTTTCAGTCTCAAAATGCAGGCTATATTCATTTAGCTAGTCAATGTCCACAATGTCCCGGCTGCACTGCACCTGGATGTGTTTAGATAAAGGATTGGCTAGATGCACTGTGTAGTAACTCAAATCTAGCTGGTATGAATAGGGGCCTAGCTTTTAATACATCTTGAGAAGAGTAAATATGATTATAAAGCCATTTACCGGTCTCATGTCCTACTACACTACAGGAGGTTTGTACAGAGATTAATGCTAACAGAACATAGGTCTATCTATGGTACGGTTTGCTGTTTAGGCTTATGATAAACCATAGAGCCTACTGTTTTAGTAGGCTCCATGGATAAACAAAGCCGTGTTCTGATACATGTGTTTCCTGATCTAAAGTCCAGCCTGGTTCTTCGACCTAAAAACATGAAATTCATACAGAAGCTCAAGAAATCCTAGCTGAATAGCTGTCCATTTATCATCATCATTTATCAAGTTACTGATGACCCCCCCTCTACACACAGTCTAGTTACACATGACCCCCCCTTCGTAGTGCTTGAAGTTATTGGTGACCCCCCCTCAAATTCCACCGGCCCCCCCCCCCCTCAGGATAAATTTTGAATGGTCCCTAGGAATCTGGTTTTATCCCACGGTATCAGAAACCGTTAACAAAAATTATAACGAAAAATTGGCGTCAATTAAAAGAATTCTAGGAAGCTGGTATAGAAGGAATTTAACTTCGATAGGCAAGATCACAATCATCAAAACATTTGTTATACCACTTTTAGTGCATCTATTATCTGTCCTGCCTGATCCTGACTTATCTTTCATAACTGATTTAGAAAAAACCTTGTTCAGCTTTATATGGAACGGGAAGCCTGATAAAATTAAACGGAAAACGATCATCTCAGACAAAAGTAACGGGGGACTGAATATGATACACATAAAATCTTTTGCATCGTATTTAAAAATAAAGTGGGTCAAAAGAATATCCGAAGTAGTATACAAAGCGTAAATACATGTCTATTGACCTCAGAAATTTGCATATGACCTCTGTGACGTCACGCGACAGCCAATCAGAAGCGAGTATTGTGTCACATGGGGTCATGTGTGGTGGTGGTGGGTGGGTGGTGGGTTTAAGATGGCGGCTGTGGTGGTGGGTGGGTGGTGGGTTTAAGATGGCGGCTGTGGTGGTGGGTGGGTGGTGGGTTTAAGATGGCGGCTGTGGTGGTGGGTGGGTGGTGGGTTTAAGATGGCGGCTGTGGTGGTGGGTGGGTGGTGGGTTTAAGATGGCGGCTGTGGTGGTGGGTGGGTGGTGGGTTTAAGATGGCGGCTGTGGTGGTGGTGGGTGGGTGGTGGGTTTAAGATGGCGGCTGTGGTGGTGGGTGGGTGGTGGGTTTAAGATGGCGGCTGGTGGTGGTGGTGGGTGGGTGGTGGGTTTAAGATGGCGGCTGATATTTGTTCCCTCGGGTAAAATTTAAGGGGTCTCAAGGTCATCTGGCGATCACGTGATCAAGGCATGTACTGACATGTTCCTGATTGCATCAGCATTGGCTGGGTGCCAAGTGTTGACCACTATAGGTCTGACAACCTTTGACCTTTGTATTCCTCCGCGGTGATGCGGTCTGGCGGTGATGCGGTCGCGGAAGAAAGCTTCCGCGGAGGAAAAGTAGTCCCTAGACTACAAAAACGCTGCATGGTCCGATTGGGGCGAGTGAGGCTCTTTTCAGTCATGTCATGGGTGTTTTCACAGAATAAATGCCATGCGGAGGATGGGTACTAGTATTTCGCTGACGTCCTAGTAATAAACATAAGCTATAGGTGTTGTACCATGTTAATAGGATCAGTCTAGCATCTGTACCACCCTAGGGTCGAGTGTTTATTGTCCCGTGTATCTCCGCAAGAAAACAACAAACAAAATGGCGGTTCCAGGATGGTGTGGGGATGCCCTTTCCATATCACGGCGTCGACCGTAGCGCCATCTGCACACATTGACGCAAGGGAGACAACTCGTGTAGCCTAAGGGTATGAAAATAGCCGTGTTGGAGCTAGGGGAGTTACTACTGGTCCAATGGGGTCGAGTGAGGTATCCATGTGAAGCTTAGGTAAAGGGGCATCTGATGGGATGGGTGTGGGGTTGAACTAGCGTCATTCTGCGCATGCGCGGTGGCCCAAGGGTATGGAAATAGCCGTGTTGGAGCTAGGGGAGTTACTACTGGTCCAGTGGGGTCGAGTGAGGTATCAAAGTGAAGCCTAGGTGAGGGGGCATCTGACTGGACTAGTGGGTTTGAACTAGCGTCATTTTGCGCATGCGCGGTGGCCCAAGGGTCTGGAAATAGCCGTGTTGGGAGCTAGCGAAGCCAATAATGGTCCAGTGGGGTCATATGAGGTATCAAAGTGAAGCTTAGGTGAAGGGGCATCTGACTGGACTAGTGCGTTGACATAGCGTCATTCTGTGCATGCGCGGTGGCCCAAGGGTATGGAAATAGCCGTGTTGGGAGCTAGGGGAGCCACTAATAGTCCAGTGGGGTCATATGAGGTATCCATGTGAAACATTCGTGAAGGAGCATCTGACTGGACTAGTGGGGTTGAACTAGCGTCATTCTGCGCATGCGCGGTGGCCCAAGGGTATGGAAATAGCCGTGTTGGAGCTAGGGGAGTTACTACTGGTCCAGTGGGGTCGAGTGAGGTATCAAAGTGAAGCCTAGGTGAAGGGGCATCTGACTGGACTAGTGGGGTTGAACTATCGGCATTCTGCGCATGCGCATGGACGTTTTGGGATGTAGGGGAGTCCCTAATGGTGCAATGGGGTCGAGTGAGGTATCCAAGTGAAGCCTAGGTGAAGGGGCATCTGATGGGTTGGGTGTGCGGTAGGAATATCATTCTTTTGGACTAACCCATCAGAATAGTACGTATGACGGACTACACCCGACGTCTAGGCGCGCATGTGTGACCTGGTCTATAAAACACGTCCCTCTGGATCCCACACCTTCATTTCTACGGTTGCAGAGCCATGGCGGATACCCAGCCCCATGCGACTCGCATTTTACAGTATGCCACCGTGGTGAATTCATTCACGGGTTACCGAGCAGTGGTC
>JAVTVY010053125.1:0-27566 GCA_036873755.1 Hanleya hanleyi | reverse complement strand
TGACGTCACGGTGAAGTCATTTTCAAAAAAATTTCCCTGGTCGATTTTTGCGAAATTTTTATTCATGTAATTTTTCCGAAAAAAAAAGCAAGATAAACTATCCGTGAATGTATCCGTGATCTTCTGCTCGGAAGGTTATGCAAATAGGCTCCAAATGACCCCAATATGATAAACTACAAATTCAGGGAGTGTCAGCTCTCAATTTTTTTGTCGTTCCGGAGATTGCGCAGAAAGTTTGGTGGTGGTGGTGGGGGAGGGAGGGGGAGGGAGTGGCGAATGTCCCTCCCCCAGGCCTTTAGGGTTAAACATGATATTGTTTGCATAAAATAGTCCAAGATATACAGAAAAGCCCGGAAAACTCGGAAAAAGTCGATGTCCCCAATAGGCCAACGTATAGAATACATACCCGGTGTGTTCTGCATACATGTTTTTTAATCCAGAATATGTGATGAATAAACTATTAATTTGCGAGTGTCTTAGTTTGCTTGACGATATTTGCGACTGATTACATCTTTAAACGGACATGTTTGTTTTCCATGATGCTTACTTCCTCACAAATCGCGGTTATTCTTTGCTCCTCAGGATATTTGGTTCCACAAAACCAAATTAGCGTCCTCGTGGAACAATTTGGTTCTTTTTGTATTGTTATTTGGTATTGTGATATGAGAATTTGGATCTGTATTTTGGTTCCACCTGCTACGAAAATAGACAACAAAATTTCCCGGAGAGCACAATAGAATGAGCCAAACTGGATTAACGAAGAGCCAAATTTTGTTGAATTTATCTGAAGAAATAAGAAGTACCAAGATTCCACAGTATTGTGCATTAAAGCAACGGATACAAATTTTGTCTGTACAATATCGGAATTTTTGTGTCACATCGATCGTGGTACTTCACATGCCCATACTTCGATTTTGTAACCGACTTATTTTACCGGAAAGTAAGTGAAGACAATAAATGACCGGGACCGGAAGTGACTTCACAAAGTTCAGACGGAAATGATCTGTTGGCGCCACCTGTCGGAAGTAGGTCAATAACGCCTTAACTCCCCTTTCTATACTACTCTCTGGTACAAATTTTCACGTGTAAACTGGATGGAAAATCGGAAGTAATATCGAGGCGGACACTGAGCTCCAGGTTGGGACTCTCGTCTCCTGGAAGCCAGTGTCCAAGGACATCCAAATCTAGACCTGAATGCCCGACGGACAATTAAATCCGGATCTTAGTGTCTTGGGACACTTACGTCTAGACGCGAGTGTCCCTCGGGCACTGGATGCATCGGGCCACCGTTTCCGTCGCACCGGTACTGACCTCCCGACTTTCAAGTCTTTGATTGTATGGGCCTGTCGCGTTTTCTGCCTTGATTGGTGCACACATTGTCATCTCATCTTGGACGTCAGAAAATGAGTGCATCAATCTCTAGATCATTCATGAACCGAATTTCCGAGAGTTGTCTTCAAGTCAATCGACCAATAGATCAGAGAATGGCTGCGATAAAGCAAAACAATCAACTGAAACAGACGTATTAAATATAGATAAAGCACATCGGTTAGGATGAATCTGTAGTACTAGTCTTTGGACAATATCAGGATGTGGCCGTGACCGTGGTGACCAAGACTCCGATATATAGCAGTTAAACCTGTCGATGACACACAGCTGTAAATACGAGTACCATGCCACAATGTGTTTGCTGCGAGCTACCGTACTTTTGGGAATAACAGCGTCATGTTTTGGTATGTTCTTATTATTTCTTTCATGGAAAATTGCAATTTCTCAGTGTAATCACTCTAACATGTTTTCCAATGACAAAGATACGATAAATGTCTCTCAATGAATGAAGATAGCCATTGTATGCATTGGACAAAAAATTCCTAGTTGGTGGGATCTTGTATCAATTGGTCGTTCTTTATAAAAACTTCTCAGTCGTTTTCTTCATGGTATATGCAGATTTCGAGTGATTGATGTCAAAAATGAGTGAGCTTCGTCCACATGATGAACAAAAAAAAACACGCAACAAAATTCACCCCCATTCCTCTACCATTTCAACGACCAGGCAAGGAGGCTTGTGAGAATTCGTGTTCCAAGAAGATCTTTGAAATCACCTTTGAAAACGACCCTGCCACCCCCCCTCTCTCTTTTGGCTTTTTGATGTCCCAGAAATGGGTGAAGTTAGCGAAAGGTGAATACTCTTAAAGATTAACGCGATTCATCGAAAAAAAACAAGGCCTACGACATACGTACCAATAGGTGGAGAAGTAACCTGACATATAATAAGCATACACACACTGATAGAAGGCACACATTTGAAAGATAAAACATGGGAAGACTGTCAGCACCCTTTAGATACAAAGTTTTAAACTGTGCTATGGAACTAGGATTATCATGATGTAATGTTATTTATTTTATTTTCGCTATTTATGTCCATTTGAGAGAGTGAGATTCTTGGGACACAAAGTATCTCTTACCCCATCAATACAAGATAAAAAACAGCTATGTATGTCTTAAAATGTCCAAAGTTTATATATATACTAATGCGATTTAGAAAGTAGTTAACAAATTTTAATTAACCAATTTCAAAAGAATTCATGCCACACATGCAAGTATTTCCGATTTCGATTTAGCCCTGGAAAGTCGAGTGAGAAGATGAACAAAAATGTTGTGACGGCAAAATATTCAGCCTAAACATTTTTCAAACTGAAGTTTCAAAAGTAAGAATGGAGTATTTAGTTCTATCGAGGTGTTTACATTGCTAATAATATGTGGATACATCACTTATATAGAAGGTTTATCCACATTTTTTTTAAACAATAGCCGATTTTTCGTCTCGCGAAAATGTGGATACACTTCCTATCAAGGGATGTATCAACAAAAAACCGCCAAATTACAGTTACACCGTGGTAGGTGACACGAGCAAATGCATGCCATGATGTCTTGTTGGTGTTATTAAAGGACGAGAACATTTCTTATGAGCGACGGCAGGCTAATGGGTGTCATGTTCTGACTATCACAAAAACAGTATATAGGCCTACTAAAGACTTTGCCACCTTTAGCGCATTGATAGCTTGCAATGACGGGAATTTTCTGAGGCAAACTAGTACACGATCAAGATCCGTTGATGAATTAATAACTTCTCCTTCTTGCAAATAATAGTCGAACTATCTCGAGCCTTGTTCCGAAGACAAATATGCCGCATTTGGCCAGATGCCAGATACATAGATACAGACATAAGTACATGATACCTTATTAAATACTTATAAAACTCGGCAAACTATCCCTAGTAGAATAAAAAAATTCGACAGAATGGTCAGCTTGGAGAGACCTGGGCTACCAGAACTCGAGGAACCGAGCTGCAGCAATTAAAGTGTGTGTCACATTTCTTGAGAAATGGTTTTCATTGATATATCAAGCAGGAAATTTTTGTAAGTCCCGAGAGAATTTTCAATCTTCATTGCAGAGTTTTATGAAAATATATCAAAATTCAAAGAAAATCGCACTTCTGTCTTTGATGCACTACGGCGACGGTTTAATCAGGATATTCTCTGCAGACTGACGTCGGAAAATTAACATGTAAATTGACTGTCTTTCAAACATTTCTCAGGTTAGTTGCTAAGGTTGGATGGATTTCTAGAAATTTGGGGGAAAAAAAAGCAAAAATGTTGTCTAGAGCATGAGCGAGATTTCGTTGCTGTGACGAAAATCCTGTCAGATATAATGTAGGAAAACCTTTTCCTTAAAAATCTGATAAATAAATTAGTCTACATGGCTATTCCCTGCAGACGTCGCGATATTAACATGTAAATTGACTAATATTTCTCAGGCCAATTGCTAACGGTTGTATGGATTTTCTAGAATTTTTTGGGGAAAATAATCTCGTCTACAGCCTAAGCAATATTTCGTTGATGTGAGAAAAATCCTGTCCGATATAATGTCGAAAAACATTTTTCTTAGAAATCTAATACAAAAATTATTCTACATCCGTGTTAGTGGTATATACGAACGTTAATCATAGTAAGTTTACACTTTTGTCAGAAATTACAACACATATAAGAGAAGTGAGAAAGGGTGTCCACATACTGACAGAGCCGCATACTTCACAATATAGTCTTCCGGTTAACCTATTCTAAAGCACATACCTAGAATCTAACGATTCCTGATATGTGTTGTATCTCAGGTACGCTTTTATTGTACCTGTTCATGCGGCAACTTGAATGATATGACCACACGGGCTCTAGCACTACCTCAATGCCAAAAATATTTTTACCACAAAAATATAGTCGTAATTCCGTTTGTAATAAAATGATCAATTACAACAGATATAAGGGAAGTGGGAAGAGGTGCTGACATACTGGCAGAGCCATCTGACTTCACAGTATAGTGTTCCGGTTAACCTATCTAAAGCACATACCAAGAATCCAACGATTCGTGATATGGGTTTTATCTCAGGTACGCTGTTATTGTACCTGTTAAAGTGGTAACTTGGATGATATGATCACACGGCCCCTAGCACCGGCATAAGCGATATTAGATACAAATCTAGAGAGCTATGATGGAAATGCTCTGAAGACTCTGGTGGATAAAACGGCATATAAAGTAGACCACAATATTCTGCATGACTCCACCACCAACATGACTGACGATGTTTATGTGCCGACTAGATATTCTCAGGCGATTTACTTTTGTATTATAACAGCATTAAAGGGAATATGTCCTGAATGGTTTGAAATGGAAATGGCATCTCCAAGTGGGCCCTACATGTACGTTCACGAAAGAGGCATGTGTTACCGTATTTCCGGTCCTGATATACTCTCATGGAAGGAGGCTGATGTACAGTGCAAGGACAATTCAGGACAACTGGCCAAAATTGCAGGCGCTAGAGTGCGAAGTTTCCTCTCTGGAGTTCTCACTTATCCGTTTCCCGCATTCTTCTCCAAGTGTCAATGGATCGGATTAACTGACAGCAATCCAACAGGAGAATGGCTGTGGAGCGATGGTAGGTACAATGATTGCATTTTAATTCAGTTGGAATAATCCAATCTAAAGATACAAGTTGGGTGAATATTTTTCGAACCCATGTCCGCCAACGTGGCTCCTTTTTCTACCAAATTACCTACTTGGCCATTCGAGCAAAAGGGTCGTCCAGATTGAAGCTCAAGCTTACCCATTTCTGGCCATACAGCATAAAAGGGTAGGGTATGTGGGTCAATGAAGTGATGACAGGTCGAAAATCCGTTTTTGCTTGAGGTAGGTTAGCGATTTGCAGTGCGCTGCTTTAATTTTAAGTTTTCGGAGATATGGTGGGGGTAGGGGAAATGTAATGTTCAGTGCATAAAAGGATGAATCAAAACGATAGATGTTCTATATCAAAATAAAGCTCATGCTTTCGGCTAGAGAATGAAACTGATCAAAAATGATTAGGAAGAGTGTCAACATCACAATGACGCCATAGTTGCCCACATCTGACAGAGTACGGACCCACAGCAATCAATTTGACCTATATACATAATCGAACGGAATTATGAACCGATACTTTCCGACGTCAGACCTAAGTATATCGATGGAAAACTGACTTGTTGACCTATCGAAATTGGGAGTAACCAGAAAGCATCTGGATTGTTTTGCATCCAGATCAGATTTAACATTCGTACTGAATAGTATTTGGGGTAATATCGAAATCGGGAAAACAAAATTGTGGGCACTTAGATAATATATTACCTGCTGACTCATTATTGACAGAATCATGCTATATTGTTCTTTCAGCACATTCTATATTTCCAATGTCGGGGAATCTTGTCTCAAGATATCGCTTGAGATAGTTTTTTCGTCTCAATCCGCTAAAGGGTGGTATCACCTGGACGCCAAGTTAAAATTGCATTTCCGAACAATAACTTTTGAAACCAGAGCGGCTTCTTTCCAGATTTGATACTTGGGTATCTTGCCTCAAGATCTCGCTTGATATTGTTTTTCGTGCCGATCTACCTATAGGTGGCGTCACCGGGGGACCAAGTTACAATTGCGTTTTCAGACAATATTTAACAACCGGGATGGATTCTGGCATGTGGGTACTATCCCTCAAGTTATAAGTCTATATGCTTTTTGTGCCGATTTGCCAAAAAAGTGGCGTGTTTTAGTCTGTCACTACCTTCACAAATATTGAGTGTTTCCTTTACTCAGCACCCAAAAGGGATGCCCTCTTCTATCGTATTCGATCGACTGTATCTTGTTATTTTCGTTCTGAGATGTGTCACTGTCCGCCCACATATTAAGTAGCAATTAATGATTAAACGGGTCTGTAATGTTCTGAAACAGTAACATTCCTTGTGTTTGTGCTCATTGTAGCATTTTCCTTTACGTTGAAACCTACAGAGGAACTATCAACACCCACACTGTTGAAAGATCGATCGACATTGCCCTTTTATCCAGAGAAAATTCTAGTTAGGTATCGCAGGCTATTCTTCTCCGATGGATACTTTTTTAATCAACTTCAAATTTGGGGCGCATATTGACTCTGCTTTGGGGAAGACACCTATTGTCATGATTGTTTTTCAGCGCTGTTCGAAACTGGGAACTGGGCTTTATCTACAAATCCCCTTATACGCAAATTTCCCATTTGTTCAATCTTTTCCGTCGAATTACAAGCGTACAGTCCGTCGTTCATAATTCAGCCGCCGTCCATTAAAGAATATCCGCGTCCATAATCCAAATACCTATTCCATATAACAGTATTAGCACCAAATTCAAAAAGACAATCATAGTATACATAAACATAAGCTAGTTTCCTGCAAGAGAGAAGCGGTCAACAGTTTTCAATGATGCCGACAAGATATCATGATGTTCCAAAAATATAAAATCCGTATCGCTGATCAGTATTCTTAATCCATAATAATCGTTGTAAAGTCATCTAGAGAATGATGTATCTCAGTTACGCTTTGATTGTGATGGGATAACTTTACTGGCTGGGATAACTTTAGTATTCAGATCATAGACGTCGTCTATCCATCTACTAAGGATTCTCCCTTTGGATTTGAGAGAAAAATCCAAGAGCGGGAATTATTCTGGATGCTAGAACTTGGGTCAGTGTTTCCGTTTGGTTTAAATGATAATGTCAGTGGGTTCGGCAATGCTACAAACCGCCGTTCAAATATATCCAACATTACCCAACTATTTAAACCCCATCAACAGAGACAACGCAGCCATGGTTGGCGAAAGTTTAATAGTTCGATGATTCACGATCATATCACTTTAAATTACTTAGTGGGTTTAACTAACGCACCCAATAGTATACATAGCTTATGTACAGTTCTGTATGCGTTACCTCTGAGAGCTTTAAATCAAATAGCCAGAGATATACAACAATGTGCGTCTTCAGGAAATATAATACCATCAAAAATCAGTAAAGTATGTCAAGATATAGCGTATTTTTGGTTGTATCGTCCAGTGAACATAATCGAAACATCTCAAGATCGGCTTTTCTTGAAACTCAACTACTTAGATAAAGGACTGGACATCATTAATTTACCTCGAATCCTGAATGATCCAGAGGTACGCAACGCTATACCAAACTATTTCAAGTTCACAGAACCGCCTTGCATTTCATATAATTATACTAAATCTATAGCCACCAAAATATTCAATTACTCCAATGCTGTCAAGGGGATTGACTGGAACTTATACACGTCAGGAGGCTATAGTTGTGATTGTGAATTGTCGAACTTTACCTATACACCATGCAAACATATTGTGACTGATGACCTTGATGTGGTGAGTGATAAGGATCTGAAATTACTCCTGATGAAAGGACCTAAATATAGAGAGCCAAGAAGAATAAATCTGAAGGCCGACCAGAAGATAGTCCTGTCTGCATTAGAACAGTACGTTATTTATTGGTCTAAGCGAGAAAAAGTTGAACCTACAGTACTCGCTGATCGGCTGGACCTCACCAAGAGCAAGGTCGTTGAAACAATCCGCCATATTGACAGAAGTACTCTTCCCCAAGCAAAACAAGTACTGAGAAACCGCAATTCGCAAGAAGTTCTAGCAAATCTCCAGAGTAAATTCGTCATAGTCCCAGCAGACAAAGCTCCGAATAATATAATATTCATATGTAAATATTACTATTACCAGGTGCTGGTTAAAGAATTGAGTGTGGACATATCTTCATCAAATACGTCTACTTACTCCCAAACTGCATTTACTCTGGAAGATTTATTTAACAATCACAAAAAGTTTCTCAGGGAAAGAGGTATTTGTCTTCCAACCAATCATAACGACATACCAAAATATACTGGACTCCCAAAATGCATAAATCACCATACAAAGCTAGATTCATAGCTGGTTCTAGAAGCTGCATCACCAAGCTTCTTTCAACCCTATTGACGAGGGCCCTTTAGGCATGTTAGGAGGTAAAAGCATTTTGGGAAAGGTATTGCGCCACTATTTCTAAGAACTCTGGCGTGGAATGTATGTGGATATTGAAAAACTCAAAATGTCTTACGGAAGAACTTGATGCTAAAGGTCACATACCGTACGGACATGTATCCACATGTGATTTCTCGACTCTCTATACTACAATCCTTCATCAGGACCTTATTGACCGTATAAGTTCATTAATAGTATCTACGTTCAAGAAAACTGATCGTAGATATATTAATGTCGGAAGCTATAAAGCATTCTTTAGCTCGACTACATACAAGAGATATCATTAATGGGATGTTTCTTTGTTTATAGGGTTGCTTGAATTTCGCATTAAAAATATCTATGTGAAATTTGGCAACACAATATATCAGCAGCATATAGGTATTCCAATGTGTACTAATTGTGCACCCCTGTTGGCTGACCTGTATCTGTTCTCTTATGAATATGACTATATGCAGGCGCTTTTCAAAAACCGATCCATTCAAAGCCCGTTCCTTCTCATTCACCAAACGCTATATAGACGATCTTCTCGCTGTGGATAATCGCTATATAAATGACGCACATCTTATTTAGATCTCTATCTCCATAAAAATGAAGCGGGCATTCTCTCTCGTCGACTTTATGACAAAAGAGATGATTACAATTTCGACATCGTAAACCATCCCTTTCTGGATAGTAATATTCCATTGGGACCTTCATATGGCGTATACATATCTCGCTTAGTAGCATTTGCTAGATACTGTGTTAAATGTGATGATTTTAATCAACGTCACAAAACATTGTTGCAGAAACTTATAAAACAGGGTTATTCCACCAAGCACCTCCACTCAAAGTTTCTCAAATTTGGCGATACATATCGCATGCTGATAGCAAAATACGAACGTAGCGTGCAAGATCTATGGCGCTACGTTTCGTAACTTGTGTCTAATTCCGCTTAATCCGGGGCTAGGGGCCGTATGAACCCATGTACTTCAAGATCCTCATGTTACTCATATGAACAGGCACAATCAAAGCGTGGCTGAGATACATCATTCTTTAAATGACGACTTTACAACGAATATTATGGATTAAGAATACTGATCAGCGATACGGATTTGATGTTTTTGGAACATCATGATGTCTTGCCGGCATCATTGAAAACTGTTGACCGCTTCTCTCTTGCAGGAAACAAGCCTATATTTATGTATACTATGATTGTCTTTTTGAATTTGGTGCTAATACTGTTATATGGAATATGGAATAGGTCTTTGGATTATGGACGCGGATATTCTCTAATGGACGACGGCTGGATTATGAATGACGGACTAGACGCTTGTAATGTTCATATGAGCACCATGAGGATCTTGAAGTACATGGGTTCATACGGCCCCTAGCCCCCGTTAAGCGGCATTAGATACAAGTTATGGAACATAACGCCATAGATCTTACATGCTACGTTCGTATTTTGCTATCAGCATGCGACATGTATCGCCAAACTTGAGAAACTTTGAGTGGAGGCGCTTGGTGGAATATCCCTGTTTTATAAGTTTCTGCAACAGTGTTTTGTGACGTTGATTAAAATAGTCACATTTAACACAGGATCTAGCAAATGCTACTAGGCGAGATATGTATACGCCATATGCAGGTTCCACTGGAATATTACTATGGGATAGTTTACGATGTCGAAATTGTAATCATCTCTTTTGTCATAAAGTCGACGAGAGAGATCTGGAATGCCCGTTTCATTTTTATAGAGAATAACTACCGAATGCCTTCACCAAGCAACTTCAAATTTGCTTTGCATATTGATCCGGTCTAGGAAAACACAGATTGTTTTTAAGCTCTGTCCGAAACGGATGCTTGTGTTTTTTCAAAAATTGCTATTATATGCAAATTTTCCATCTGGAGCTATGGTAAAGTGGGTAAAAATTTCCATATTCTCATTTGGATAGATAGCATATTAGTGATTAGCTCACACCTATGACTCTGTTTGGGTTCGAAACAGTGGCTGGCCTGTTGACTCAATTTGTCGCCTCGGAATCCATTTGCATTTAAAATACATTTAGGTTTACAGCCATGCCATCCAATTGTGTACTATTGGGCACCAAATGTTGAAAAAAGAAATCCGGTCCACAGATTCTCAGCCTCATGTTACACTAACCTACCTAAGGTTTGAGATGCAGTGTACATTGTTTATGGACATACACATGCCGAATCACCTGCAATATCTTTCTTTATAGTAATTACTTATAGGTGATTTATTTCATTATTTTATTTCTGAAAGGCGATACGAAATAATCGGCGGGGTTTCCTGCTGTACCAAACCCCTGTTAGTTTTGAATTTCGTATCGCCTTAAATGAAATGATTTCCTTCAATTTGACTATCAAATAATTGTATTCCACATCATGAGATTCAACCCTAAGCTTTTACATGAACCATATTTTATTACAGAAATATAAAGTGAAATAACTGACGGGGGATCCCTGTGGTATCGAACCCCTGTTAGTTTTGAATTTCGTGTCGCCTCAAAGAAAAACACAGTTTTATTCAATTTAGCTGTCATATATTCCACATCATATCATTTCCCCTAAATCGTTTGCGTGAACCACATTTGTATCCACCTATTTAACTTAGTAGTTAGTTTGGGTACATACTATCCATATGATCAATGTTCTTAACTGAAATGGATTTCTGACATTGTGGTTCCTCGGACTGATAGATGACGGCATGCAGTTGTCAGTGTTGTTGTTTCATGTGCAGGGAGCTTTCCATGGCTTTCATGTCAGCACACATACATCCACCTTCGAGAGCATGTCCCCATCTCCGGGGCACCGATCCTCACCCTCTTATCTCCTAAACTAAGCCTCACCCGATCCCATACCCCCCATACATTACAGGACATTACACTGCCTTCGGAAGTATACCCTATCCCCAGGCACCAATTCCCATCCTCCGTCTCCAAAACTTGCCTCAAGTTCTTGCTTGGGAATATTTTTCGTTTCAATCCGCTACCAGGTGGCGCCACCTCGGGGGTCAAGTCAAATTGCTTTTCCAGACAATAACTTTTGAAAACCTTTAGTAATCTTGCTCTTCCCAGTCTTGGTGTATGGGTACCTAGCCTAAAAATCTAGTTTGAGATTGTTTTCGTGTCGATTCAAGTAAAGGTGGCGCCACCCAAAGGCTAAGTTAAATGTGTTTCCAGACACTTTCGAAAATCGAAAGTTATTTTCAAATTTGGTATGTGGTTACCTCGCATCAATATCTCGCGTGACATATAGGTGGCGCCACCTGGGGGCTACTGTTTGCGGACAACAAGCTTTAAGGATACTGAGCCCTCCTATACATACTTTTTAACACCTTGTTGAACTTGTATTTATACAGCTAAAAGTATGCCTTATAGCTGTGGTAATGTATATGTTTCGTGAAAGCACATTTCTTAAGGATTGCAAATGGATAAATTTGTTCACTGTAAACCAGTAGGTTGTGAAGATACTCGGATTTAAAAAAAAAATAATTTCAAATATAATTCAAATTGTTTAAATACTATTTACAAAAAGTGTTCAACTTATCATAAATTACTTTATCATTTCCTTTAGCGAACAACTCAACAGGAAATCGGTTTCTCAGTTTTATCAATGTTAGTCTAGTTCTCATTCTATTGACATTTAATTGAACATTTCTTTAAAAGTCGAGCAACTCACAGTTTTGGAATTTGGAAAACTAGACCAAAATTTACAAAACAAAGACACGGATTTCCCGATGGAGTTGTCTCCTACAGGAAATGATGATGTAAGTTAATATAAGTTGAATACTTTTTCGAAAATAGCCATTTGAAAATGAATCATTTTATTATTATTTTTTTATTTACAACCTACAGATTAACAGTGAACAATTCTAAAGGGTGTGTAAATGTTCCTTATCCTTATATACTTGAATGGATTCTTTCCAAATTTGGTATATGGGTACCTTGAATGAAGGTCAGGCTTGGGATTGTTTTTCATGTCGATCTGCTTATAGGTGGCGCCACTTGTGAGCCAAGTTAACATTTGGTGGTAAAATTGAAGTGATTCAATATTCTATTTGCATTGTCAAGAGTTTTTGCCTCTAGAGCTCGGTTGGGATTGGTTTTAGAGCCAATCCGCTTATAGGGGCGCCGCTTTTGGACCAAGGGTAAAATTACTTTTTCGTACAGTAACTTTTAAAGACCTGAAGATTCTTCCCACATTGGTATGTGAGTACCTTCTCTAACGTTATCGTTTGGGAATGTTTTTGTGCCGATTCACCTAAAGGTGGCAACACCTCGGGGTCATGTTAGAATTGTTTTTCCTAATTTTTACATCTTTACCCCCTCCACAAATAATGAATGTTTCCTTTACTTAACATGCAAAAGAGATGCCTCCTCGATCGAAATTGATCGACTTTATCTAGTTTAATTCGCTGCAACCTACCCTGGTTAACGTGTAGATTAGTGAAAGAACGCATAGAAAGATTTCCAAAGCAGGCAGGTAGATTGCAGATCACAATACTGTCAAAGCGGAACGAAAGAAACGTTCCTCGTCATATTCCTGAATTGTACTAGAAATCAGTCTAAAACGCCAGAAAAGCCATTTTGTCCAGATGTTCTCAAATGCACCAACCATTTAGGCTATGTCCGCATCTCAGTTTAATTAAAAATTATTGCTGTGTATATTCCGAATATGACTCATTGAATTAGGGGTCACGTCCAATTAATCGAGGCACCTTCTCGATGCCTTCAAGATGGACCGAGAATTTTTTCGGCTGAAACCAGAAGGGCAGAACCGGGACCCCTGACGACGTCTCCCGGTTTGCTCCCGGTTCTATCTCGATAGAAACGTTCCGGTTTTGGAGGTGGTTACCAACTTGATCGGAAATCTCGAAGAGTATCCCAGTTTCAATATGTCCGTTTTTTGTTGTGGTTAATTTGGCCTATCTTAACCTTTTCAATGTTGATGACGTGCAGTGCACGTCACTGCTTTCTCTCCTCATTGTGTTCATGACGTGCAGCGTACGTCCAAGTTCGCAGTCGTTCTGTGACAGTGACGTTGCGTCGGCGGGCGTAATTCTGTGCATTGAGAGGCACGCTGATCAAACGAGAAGGTAATTCCGTTGTTACCGGCACATCCGCAAATGGCATTTCCTATTATTTTGACATCAAAGCATGGACGACACGTCTAAGTGTACAGTATTCTTGTAAAGGCCGCGACATGGCAGGAGAACCCAGGTTAAACAGTGTGCTGCGCTGGTACATATTTTTGGGGCGCTCGTCGGTTACATATTTCGCGGCTAAAATATAATTCAGAAAAAGGATTTTTTAAAATATGTTTTAATGTTATTCATCGTTCAATCGATATATCTATGTCCTGATGTTTCGTGGATCCAACTGAATGAAAACTGTCTTTTATCTACATATGAATTATCAATATATAAAATAATGAACTCTCACAGCGATAACTGATTGCTTATCCGACTAGTATCCGTCGCGGAATAAACGACACCTCAACTGAACATGATCCGAATAATAATGGTATGGAAGCATTCGTTAACTATTGCTTTCTAAAGTTCTTTTTACCAAACACGGATCATCTCAACCAAAAAATGAAGGCTATGTTAGAAGTTTGATCGGGGTATTAACTCAGTACGTAATGTGTTTTATAACTTGCTAGTATTCCATTGCAGTTTCCATTTTTTTAGAATAACGGTCTTGTCATATAGTTCAAATAAGGAGATTATACCAACAACGTTTATTCTGACAGAAGCTTGCCTGGAAGTGTTTAGCGGAAATACTGACAATCGAAACTAGAGGTTTTGATAATTCATGCCACAGTCGGTTTGTGAAAACCCGTCTGTTTGAAGCAACACCAAAGATAGGGGGAGACTGATTTCTTTGAAAGAAAAACAACTGATATAACATTGATAATTGATCCATGATCCATGACAAAAGTCCTTTAGGACAAAAGCCTTTGAGGACATTAGCCCTTTGGACAATAACCCTCCAGGACATTAGCCCTTCGGCTTATTTGAATTCTAGAAAAAAACCCTTCATCATATACAGTTAATGGTATACGCCAATGAAAAATAGGAAAAACAATGATTTTGTCGGGTGTTATTTCAATTAAATATAGAACAGTATAGACTATATATGTACCAAGGGTGATGCCTGTTAAAAGTATGTTTTTGCACAATAACTGTAACATCAAAAATGGCATCATGACCAAATCTAGAAAGTGAGAAGAATTTTAGATTATAATAGTTATAATTGTTATCATTTTTTAGATCTTTGATTTTAACATTAAAAATTGCATCATGCCCCAAACCAGAAAGTGAGAGAAATAGAAAAAAACATTTTCCCCATATTTCATTATAGTTATTTTACAAAAAGATGCTTTTAACATGCATCGCTATTGGTACATATGTATTCTATACTGTTCTATATTTAATAAAGATAACATCTGACAAAAATCATTGTTTCTCCGATTGTTTAACAAGAAATATATACGTACATATAAGATCTGCAAAAACGACTGAGAGTAAACTTCAAAATCTTAGGAAAAATTTATATCGATTTATCATCGTTGTTCTTTATGTTCATGATGCTCATCCATTCACACCAGAGAAGTTATTTGTGCTGATCTGTCATCACAGCCCCCGAGCTAGCGTATCTAATTTCGCTTGAGCCGGGGCCGTCTGGATTCTTCATAGTCTCCACGTGAACGTCTGGAAGAAAAGCGCGGCTGAGAGACTAAGGCTACGTCCGAGAATTCACTGTATTCTCGGGTCTGAATGTAAGGTGTCGACGAATACTTTCCTGTATTCGGAGTCATATGATTGCTTTTCAGTCACCAAACAGGTTGCCTTTTCCCACCTCTTGCCTGTCGTTCCAATTGCATTATTAAAATTAAGTATCGTCAAACTTCTCCATACTAGAATCTATATTACATCTGTTTCCATTTCCAGGTACGCCCGTACTGGATGATTACTGGAAAACCGGGCTGGGAGCTCTTATTAGTTGGCTAGCTTCTCATCATTGCGCTGCCTTCTGTAAAGTGAGTGTGTTTGATCTAATAACCAGGCGTTGGCAGAAGACGGCATGTGATGAAAAACTTTCCTACATATGTCAATATGGTAAAACTGGTTAAACTGCCACGTTCATGTATGTCTATCATTGCGTGGATGCTCCTCCTATTTATTCCGAAAGCAAATTTAAGTAAACAGAAGAAGCACGTGTATTCACATGCGTATTGAATATTTAGAATCTGACGAGGGAACGATGATGGATTATTCTTGTCGAATCAGATGCAGTTGTGTACCGAGTCATCGAGTTTTGCGGCATGGAGTCTGTCTTATCATCTGACTTGCACAACATTTAAGTTAGTCCTTTAACAATTTAGCTGCGCCGGTAACACCAGCACGTGCATTTAGACGTGATTCTTAGAGATTCGATCATCAGCTCTCTTCCCTAGTTGGGTGATTGATTCAGTCCTGTTGTATTCCATTAATGGTCTTGATCGCTTCAGTCATTAAGGATCAATTTGCGCTTAACGGTGCTAACAGACAAAATGATTGAGTGAGTGGGGATAGGCTAGGATTAACGTCGCTTTCAACATTACTTCAGTCTTATTGCGACGAACTCACATTCTTATTGCGACGAGCACCACCCATCCAAGTTGAGTTCCTGTTGTTTCAAAGAAGAAATCGTTGAAGCAACTTGGAACCAGATACCCTCCATCCACCCTATAAAACAGGGGCCACCATACAAGACACAGACCGAGCGCTTACATGGTGCAATAGAGACAAGCGATATCACATTATCAAGTTCCTCTTGATTTCCAGCAATATTAAGTGAAGCAATAGGAACCCATGCCCAACAGACATCCACCAACCACCCGCTAACAGCCAAAATGTCAGTATGTTCCAAATGCTACTAAGTACGAGCTAAGATTTGTGAAGCAGATTAACATGTTACGACTTGAAAAATAATTGAGTATCACGATAGGATTCTGACAGTAAATTTGCCAGTTAAGACAGAACCCAGGATTGAAGGCTTCGACATATTACTTTATTCGACAGAGCCAGTTAGATGCCACTTATTAATAGCGGGAATGTGGGTTACTTGATTGGTTGAGTATCACGAGAGCAGAAGTATGCCAGGTGGCCGCTTTGTGTATAATTGTGAAGTGTTGACCTTGCGACGACATATTCCAATTGCAATGACGTATCATGTTGCACCGAATCACAGTAAACACTTTTCTTATTGAAGTTACCCGAACACCTTTTGGTTGATGAAGCCTCCCCAATACGGTATCGACATCCGACCAATGTGGTCAAGTTCCATCACCAAATACGAAATTCTAGATGGCCATACTTAGGTCATACCGATGAACGTCACCTTAAATTCAATTTCCTCTCTCTCTCTCTCACTCTCCTTCTCTCTCTCACTCTCTCAGAAGAAAGAAGACGGATAACCAAGTTTTTAATCACATCGCCATTTTGAATTTGACGTTGGTCATTTGAATCTTCTCGTATTGGTATGCACATAGGCTCAACATCAAATACGCTGCAAATAGTAGCATAATTCCCCCTCCATTTCTGGTTGGTTTACAGGAACTTAATGATTTTCTGGACAGACCATTTTCGTTTTTATTACATTAACACATCTTCATGGGAATCTCAGATGATTTATTATCAATCTGTTTATTTATTGATACAGACGCTCTCCCCAACTGGCAGGATGCTGTAACTGACTTCCAAGGTGAGAATCATTGAAACAAAGTCACAGCTGTCCATGTCGGGCGAACCTGTGGCATATTTCCGGTATCTCCGACTCTATTTATAGCACTATATAATGAGGCTCCCCAGTTGGTTACAGAGTAAAGACATATCTATATATTTAGGCCTTACGTATGTTTTTGACTTTGGTGATCGAAAATGGTCAAGGGTATAAACTAGGACATAAAGCAGTCCGCCTGTACAAGCGGCAATATTAGTCCTGGCTCTTGGGGGGTTCTGTGTACATCTCTCTTTTACAGCAAAACTTGGGATTTTCCTGTTCTATATGTTGAGACCATTGGAAAAAGTTTGGGTAACACTCCTAGATCAAGTGCATTTTTTCTGCACA
Source organism: Hanleya hanleyi (assembly GCA_036873755.1). Classification (NCBI taxonomy): domain Eukaryota; kingdom Metazoa; phylum Mollusca; class Polyplacophora; order Lepidopleurida; family Hanleyidae; genus Hanleya; species Hanleya hanleyi. The sequence goes on along the minus strand of JAVTVY010053125.1, from coordinate 10,038 downwards.
GCCCAATACATGATTATGACATCGGCCAAAATGCTGAAATTGAGTTTTCATATAATAATTCACTGGTATACAGAATTAGATTCAAATGTAACATTTATTTATCATGTTTATACATAACTAACATATTTTCAGCATGGTTCAATACCATAAACCTTCATTTTCAGCAAAAAAATACGCTATTTAGCGAAATTTTGCCCCGAAATCACTTTCAGTTTGAAAGTCGCTCAAAATTCGATCACCCCTCAGACACGTAATTTTGTAGATAAAGCAACCAAAATTGGTAAGAACTTTCCTTATTAAGTCTTTTGATAACTGCATGCATCATATTTATGATTCAGGGTATTGTATAGTGACAGTGGGATAAAATGTCAGCAAAAGTTACCCCTACCCCCAAAAAGCGACATTAACCAAATTTGGTTAAATTAGTCTAGCTTTAAAAGTAAGTCTGATATGAAGTTGGTTTTGGTGTCTATGCATGGGTCTTTGATACCAAGCTATTTATTGGAACCATAATCAACCACTTTTGAGTTGATCTAATTTGCATAAATTCAAAATGGCCGCCAAAAGCTCCAGGTTAAGACATCAGTCAAGAAGGACAAAGACAAAGTAAGTGTTACAGTAAGTCCAATAGAGTTTTTTGTATGGATCTGTGGTGTTACAATCATGAAATATCACTGCTTAATCAATGTACGTAGGCTATACCTATTCAAATTGATTAATTTGCATAAATTCAAAATGGCAGCCATGTACAGACAAAATTGACAGTGGTTAATTACATGCCCAGGCATGATGAATCACGATTTTTTAACGCAAACGCAAACAAAACTGTTTGTCAAGATGATGTCTTCACCCGAACGTGTTACCTTCAAGATTCGCATTGTTTGTGCGATTTACTGTCACAGGTAATACACTTCACTTGTCGTAAAGCTGTCGTGGTCGTCTCTCTATTCGGTGGATTGCGGACAGCCTGGGAACGAGTACTTCTATCTTCTTCCTGCTCAGAACGCGAAAGGTCTTGGCATTTAGCGAGACTCTTCCGAGTCGCAGTCGCATCAAACGAGTCGCATCAAACGAACTGTCTTCAGGCGGTCCTGAGAGTGTTACAGATTCGATCGTTACCAACAAATCCTTGATGTACTGATGCTCTAAGTCTAACTAACCAGTGGCAAGGACCGATTGTATACTGAAAATATGAAATGTGAAAGACTGATAAGCCACAGTGATATATTTATCTGTATTCAAGCAATTTTCAACATACTATGCATCGAAAATAGTGGGTTGTTGTCATACTCTATACCCTTGCATCGGACAAGGCACAGTTTCCATGGAACGAATGGGTAGCTCCTCAAGCGAACAAAGAACAGGTCCAAAACAAAATGTCTGCTTCCTGAAATTCACATGGCTTCAAGATGTTGTAGATTCCTTAAGGTAGATGGCAGCACCTTCCCAAGTAGTTCTGAGAGAGATTATCACTGGATGGATTGTACTCAAACAGTTTTGTTTGCGTTAAAAATCGCGATTAATCATGCCTGGGCATGTAATTAACAACTGTCAATTTTGTCTGTACATGGCTGCCATCTTGGATTTATGTAAATTAATCAATTTGAATAGGCATAGGTCTACGTACATTGATTAAGCAGTAATATTTCATGATTGTAACACCACAGATCCATACAAAAAACTCTATTGGACTTACTGTAACACTTACTTTGTCTTTGTCCTTCTTGACTGATGACATAACCTGGAGCTTTTGGCGGCCATTTTGAATTGATGCAAATTATGTTAACTCAAAAGTGGTTGATTAAGATGTTGTAGATTCCTTAAGGTAGATGGCAGCACCTTCTCAAGTAGTTCTGAGAGAGATTATCACTGGATGGATTGTACTCAAACAGTTTTGTTTGCGTTGAAAATCGCGATTAATCATGCCTGGGCATGTAATTAACCACTGTCAAGTTTGTCTGTACATGACTGCCATCATTGATTTATGCAAATTAATGAATTTTAATAGGTATAGGCCTACATACATTGATCAAGCAGTGATATTTCATGATTGTAACACCACAGATTCATACAAAAAACTCTATTGGACTTACTGTAACACTTACATTGTCTTTGTCTTTCTTGACTGATGACATAACCTGGAGGTTTTGGCGGCCATTTTGAATTTATGCAAATTATGTTAACTCAAAAGTGGTTGATTATGGTTTCAATGAATAGCTTGATATCAAAAACCCATGCATAGACACCAACACCAACTTCATATCAGACTTACTGTCAAAGTTAGACCAATTTAACCAAATTTGGTTAATGCCGCTTTTTGGGGGTAGGGGTAACTTTTGTTGACATTTGTCACCATACAAGACCATGAATCATAAATATGATGCATGCAGTTATCAAAAGACTTAATAAGGAAACTTCTGACCAATTTTGGTTGCTTTATCTACAAAATTGGGTGTATGAGGAGTGATCGAATTTTGAGCGACTTTCAAACTGAAAGTGACTTTTTGGCAAAATTTTGCTAAATAGCGTGTTTTTGTGCTGAAAATGAAGGATTATGGTATTGAACCAGGCTAAAAATGTGTTAGTTATGTCTAAACATGATAAATAAATGTTACATTTGAATCTAATGCTGCCTACTCTTGAATTATTCCATGAAAACTGAAATTTGCTATTTGGGCTGATTGGCGTCAAGGCGTAATCATGCATTAGGCTGTGCAGAAAAAACGTACTTGATCTGGGAGTGTTACCCAAACTTTTTCCAAGGGTCTCAACATACAGAACAGGAAAATACCAAGTTTTGCTGTAAAAGAGAGATGTACACAGAAACCCCCCAGAGCCTATACTATATGTGAGTTACACATGCACAGCTGTCAGGGGGCTCACTTGCAAGGTAGCATTGGTACGTTTGTTCGTGGTTCCATTTCTTCTGATTCACCACACACCATGTTGACATACTACGATGACTGATATCAATATTTAGATCAGCACTATTTGCTTGCGAGGAATACTCCAAGCACTGGTCGCATTTTTTTCGTCACATGTGCATCTTTCGTCAAACCTGCGGGCATATATCCCAGAATTTAGGTCCCATCAAAATGGAACAACCAAAAAAGTACCAATGTTATCTTGCAAGCTAGCAGCTGTATGTAACTCAGTAAAAAGACACATTGTCGTTTGTATAGGCGAACTTTTTTATGTCCTGGTTCATCTGATATTTCATATCCTCAACCAGTTTCGACCACCAAAGTCAAATACATACGTAAGACTAAAATATATTGATATGTCTTTCTTCTGTAACGATACATCATCGAAGTAGCGCTTTCGTATCAGTTGGGTATTCACTGTTGATTTTCCGCTCAACCTGGCCTAGGGGCCGTATGACGTCATGTACGTCAAGATTATCATGATGCTCATATGAACAGTCACAATCAAAGCGTGACTGAGACACATCATTCTCTAGATGACAACTTTACTACGAATATCATATGGATTAAGAATGCTGATCAGCGATACGGACTTGATATTTCTTGCCGGCATCATTCAGAACTGTTGATCTCATCTATCTTCCAGGAAACTAGCCTATGTTTATGTACACTATGATTTTTTTTTAATTTGGTGCTAAAGCTGTTATATAGAATAGGTCGTTGGATTATGGACGCGGGTATCCTTTAATGGACAACGGCTGAATTATGAATGACGGACCAGGCGCTTGTAATTACTGTTGATTGCTCTTTTCAGGTGATACAACTTCAACTCTCACAACGACTTCGAATGTTTCCATCGCACGAACATCAACAATGGCTCAAGCAAACAGAATCACTGCTGATCACACGACCATTACAGGTAAGAATCTAACTCGATTGGTTGTAAATGTTTAGGGCTTGTGTTCAAGAAATACTGCATCTGTTTGATCATCGCCCTGTTCTCCATCTTCGTCAACAAATAATATGTTTTTTTTTCTAGTGGAAAAAATACATCAACGTTTTAATGTATTGGATTGATATACCGCATTGAATATACATCAAGTAAAAAAGTTTTCCATCGAATCCTGGGGTGTTTCATCTGGTTTATTCTTTGTCCATGAAACAGTTTTTGTATTTAAAGTACAATTCATGCCACAAATGTAATTGCGCGTATGTGATTAGATTCCGCTGGTCGACGTTTCGTCCCCGAGGAATACAATCATTGTGATTGTAGATTATTACTGTCGTTAATATTATCGAGAATGACGTGATTGGTTAGCCTCGGACGTCACTGATATGTATTCTGAATAAGAACTTGCATTCTACTAATATTGTCCCCGTTTGAACCGTTTCTTCTATCTAACGGTCACACAGTTCATCACTTTTCATCGGATGACTTGTTGGAGCTATTCCATTTTCAGTTCAATGTAGAATCTGATTTTCCTAAGAGTGGAGAGATTGGGGTACACTGGGACATTTTTCACCTTTTTGCAAAAATCTCTGTTATTATTGTCACTTAGTGTAGCCTTCTATACTCTAATTATAACTTATATTTGGTATGACATAGCCATGCAAAAATACTGAAATATCTGTTAAACTTTTCTCCAGAAATAGTGTTTTAAACGTAAAAAATGTGTCACAGTTTGCCCCACTATGGGGTACAATGGGACACTCACTGGGGTGCGATGGGACAATAATCAAAATACATGTTATATCAAATAAAAACTAACATGTTTCATAGGAGTTTAGAAGATTCAACAGCGATGGTTAAGTTAGTTGCTATTTTAGACCACTGCTTTACGTACAATATTTCCCAGGGGCCAAATTTGAGGGGAAAAATAGTTTGTATGATTTTCATTCCAACGAAAGCAATGAACTTTGAAATTGTTATTAAAACTCATCGAATCTGACAGGATTGACAATTATTATTGTTATTTAGGAAACGAAATTATATGCATTTTTATAGCATTTTAGGATGAAAGTAAATTTCACCATTTGATTACTATTGTCCCAGCGTGCCCCATCAAAAGTGTCCCAGTCCGCCCCAGGTGCAAGATATTTTCCGTTTTATGAAAAAAACAATACAAACATCTGAGATACAATCAATTCAATTGAAACTGTACCTTTGTCCATACTTTCTCAGTAGTAACAAAACAACAACGAAGTACTGCTGAAAACTTGATTTAACAAAATATCATCATCAGTCCTCAAAATTTACTTGGACTGCTCAAAAACAGTTTTTTTCGCTCGTAATATTTTATCAATGATAATCGTTATTTGTAATCAATATAGGTGCTGCATGGGGATAGTAACTTTCTGCTGATAATATTGCAATACGCGTACGCTTTCTGTACTTAACAAAGGAGCTAGACGGCTTGTCCCACTGTACCCCAATCTCCCCTATAGGGCCTAATTTTTACATCTATAAATCAGGTTACCTCCATGTAAGTGAATGCCATATCGTATAATATTTAGAACATTAGTATTAGTATTGTTCATGAAGAGGAATCCTCTCTAAGATACACTGATTCACTATGCGAATGATATACAACGGTGAATATGGATGTAGTTTGCTTGATTTTGGAAACCAGACGAAGGGAGGCAGCTCTTCGTGTTAAAACGTCGCCTCTTCTCAAGCGAACCATCGTCGATTATGTTTGACTGCGAAGAGCTATTCGATCGATCTGAATCATCCACAGTTTTGACCGATTTGATTGGTTAGTTTATCAAGCATCGAGCTCAATCTTGGAAAAAACGTTACAGACGGACACATAGACAGAACTCGATTCTATAGTCCACGACAGGGATTCCAGTGAGGGATGGAAACAAATCGCTATTTGGATGATTGACGCGGAAATTCTTTAATGGACGACGGCTGAATATTGAATAATGGATTAGACGCTTGTATTTCGATCTATGACTGTCATTACCAATAGAATAGACCCAAGAGATTGAATGCGATCATCGGGACGTTCCTTAAAGAACTTTGAGTTCCCATGGAATAATCTGCCGGGACGTTCCTTAGAGAACTATGGAACGATACACTTGTAATTCGTATGTCTATGGTGATTTAATTAGTGGAAATACCAGACTATGATAGCGTCATGATTGTGTAGAAAAAAATCATTTCCATATATCCAACTCTCCAATATCATAGCATGGCGTGATCTAATCAAATTCACATTGGCAGAACCAACTATGAGATATAAAGTTCAATTTACATGCCATGGTATATCTTAAAACACGTGTTTTCTGGTATGTGACTTATTTATATTGCCATCCAGACTACGATGAATAATTTGTTCGATGTTATTGAGGTATAAATTACACATGTACATATAGAAAGACAGATAGGTAAGAGACTCTTGTGAACTTTTCTTGGAAAACTAAGAGGACACACCTGTGAGACACTAAGCTACTAGTCTTTTGTTTGATTCTCATATCTCAGCGCGGTGCTTCTGCAGTCAAACAAGTTAACAAGTTAATCAGAGTAAACCAATTGGAAGCATTTGATCAAAAGTGTTATTAAAGTTCTAATCGGCGTCTTTCAGCGGTTTTTTTAGCGGTAACGACGTCTATATTCCTTTCCAGTCAGATAGCTGAAAGCGAATAATAGAGAACCAATAAGCACATATATGTTGTGCTACTACCGCCATATTGCGAATGTTATATCATATTTTGTGATTTGTTATAGGAAACCAACAACTTGAATCCATCACAATGAGTGAACCCCGTGAGAAGAGAATCAATCCCGGACATCGTGATCCAAAGCAGACCTTGCAATATGGTGAGCAATCAACAGACATACCTCTCGTCAATATATGTCTTCTCTTAAACCGTCAAGTCTGCCAAGTTCAGTCCAACAACAGAACCAATGATATAGCTTACTATTCATGTCAGTGTTTAGAAAGAATAACGACGAGGAATGTAGCATTAATACTGTCTCGGGTACATGCCTATATTTTCAACACTACTACTACACTTCCGACGGTATGCTATTTTAGGACATGAACGTTCCTAAAATATCAGTTCAAATGTTTCTTATGGTAGCTGATATTCTATTCTGTATGTAATGCGACCACTACACAGAAGACGCCAATGGTGGGTATGGCCTGGCGTTCGAATCACTCCAGTGTACGTGGCTGTCAATCACCAGTCATCTAGTTTAAGCGTCAGTATTATATTTGAGGTATCTCACATTAACTCCATGGGCATGAGCCATTATAGTTATACGTTGCGTCGAGTATCTCTGTGAAGGTATAGATATAGGTATTGCCCTCACTGAAATATATTTTATTAAATTTTCTTCGTTTCATTTTTTTTATTAGCCCACCATCATCAGATGGTGGGCTGTTCAAATCACTTTTCGTCCGTGGTCCGTCGTCCGTCAGTCAGTCCGTCAGTCAGTCAGTCCGTCCGTCCGTAAACAATTCTTGTTACCGCGATTTCTCAGGAACTACTGCATGGATCTTTTTCAAATTTGGTACACAGGTTCCCCTTGGGGTCTAGTTGTGCAAGAAACCTTTTCTGGTCCGATTCGAAAATCCAATATGGCCACCAGGCAGCCATCTTGGATTTCCCGATGAAACCTTGTTACCGCGATTTCTCCGGAACTACTGCATGGATCTTTTCCAAATTTGGTACACAGGTTCCCCTTGGGGTCTAGTTGTGCAAAAAACCTTTTCTGGTCCGATTCGAAAATCCAATATGGCCACCAGGCAGCCATCTTGGATTTCCCCATGAACCCTTGTTACCGCGATTTCTCCGGAACTACTGCATGGATCTTTTTCAAATTTGGTACACAGGTTCCCCTTGGGATCTAGTTGTGCAAGAAACCTTTTCCGATCCGATTCGAAAATCCAATATGGCCACCAGGCAGCCATCTTGGATTTCCCCATAAAAGCTTGTTACCGCGATTTCTCAGGAATTAATGCATGGATCTTTTTCAAATTTGGTACACAGGTTCCCCTCGGGGTCTAGTTGTGCAAGAAACATTTTCTGGTCCGATTCGAAAATCCAATATGGCCACCAGGCAGCCATCTTGGATTTCCCCATGAAAACTTGTTACCGCGATTCCTCAGGAACTACTGAATGGATCTTTTTCAAATCTGGTAAACAGGTTCCCCTTGGGGTCTACTTGTGCAAGAAACCTGTTCTGGTCCGATTCGAAAATTCAATATGGCCACCAGGCAGCCATCTTGGATTTTCCCATAAAAGCTTGTTACCGCGATTTCTCAGGAACTACTGCATGGATCTTTTCCAAATTTGGTACACAGGTTCCCCTTGGGGTCTAGTTGTGCAAGAAACCTTTTCTGGTCCGATTCGGAAATCCAATATGGCCACCAGGCAGCCATCTTGGATTTTCCCATGAAACCTTGTTACCGTGATTTCTCCGGAACTACTGCATGGATCTTTTCCAAATTTGGTACACAGGTTCCCCTTGGGGTCTAGTTGTGCAAGAAACCTTTTCTGGTCCGATTCGAAAATCCAATATGGCCACCAGGCAGCCATCTTGTATTTCCCCATGAAACCTTGTTACCGCGATTTCTCAGGAACTACTGCATGGATCTTTCTCAAATTTGGTACACAGGTTCCCCTTGGGGTCTAGTTGTGCAACAAACCTTTTCTGATCCGATTCGAAAATCCAATATGGCCACCAGGCAGCTATCTTGGATTTCCCCATAAAAGCTTGTTACCGCGATTTCTCAGGAACTACTGCATGGATCTTTTTCAAATTTGGTACACAGGTTCCCCTTGGGGTCTAGTTGTGCAAGAAACCTTTTGTGGTCCGATTCGAAAATCCAATATGGCCACCAGGCAGCCATCTTTGATTTCCCCATGAAACCTTGTTATCGCGATTTCTCAGGAACTACTGCATGGATCTTTCTCAAATTTGGTACACAGGTTCCCCTTGGGGTCTAGTTGTGCAAGAAACCTTTTTTGATCCGATTCGAAAAATCCAATATGGCCACCAGGCAGCCATCTTGGATTTCCCCATGAAACCTTGTTATCGCGATTTCTCAGGAACTACTGCATGGATCTTTCTCAAATTTGGTACACAGGTTCCCCTTGGGGTCTAGTTGTGCAAGAAACCTTTTCTGATCCGATTCGAAAATCCAATATGGCCACCAGGCAGCTATCTTGGATTTCCCCATAAAAGCTTGTTACCGCGATTTCTCAGGAACTACTGCATGGATCTTTTTCAAATTTGGTACACAGGTTTCCCTCGGGGTCTAGTTGTGCAAGAAACCTTTTCTGGTCCGATTCGAAAATCCAATATGGCCACCAGGCAGCCATCTTGGATTTCCCCATGAAAACTTGTTACCGCGATTCCTCAGGAACTACTGAATGGATCTTTTTCAAATCTGGTAAACAGGTTCCCCTTGGGGTCTAGTTGTGCAAGAAATCTTTTCTGGTCCGATTCGAAAATCCAATATGGCCACGAGGCAGCCATCTTGGATTTTCCCATAAAAGCTTGTTACCGCGATTTCTCAGGAACTACTGCATGGATCTTTTTCAAATTTGGTACACAGGTTCCCCTCAGGGTCTAGTTGTGCAAGAAACCTTTTCTGGTCCGATTCGAAAATCCAATATGGCCACCAGGCAGCCATCTTGGATTTCCCCATGAAACATTGTTACCGCGATTTCTCATGAACTACTGCATGGATCTTTCTCAAATTTGGTACACAGGTGCCACATGGGGTCTAGTTGAGCAAGATACCCTTTCTCTTCCGATTCGAAAATCCAATATGGCCACCAGGCGGCCATCTTGGATTTCCCCATGAAACCTTGTTACCGCGATTTCTCCGGAACTATTGCATGGATCTTTTCGAAATTTGGTACACAGGTTCCCCTTGGGGTCTAGTTGTGCAAGAAACCTTTTCTGGTCCGATTCGAAAATCCAATATGGCCACCAGGCAGCCATCTTGGATTTCCCCATGAAATCTTGTTACCGCGATTTCTCAGGAACTACTGCATGGATCTTTTTCAAATTTGGTACACAGGTTCCCCTTGGGGTCTAGTTGTGCAAGATACCTGTTCTGGTCCGATTCCAAAATTCTAATATGGCCACCAG
>JAVTVY010053124.1:0-26557 GCA_036873755.1 Hanleya hanleyi | reverse complement strand
ATGTCTGGATCGCCAATAATGGGTTTAAAGCTTCAAAACGTTTCAGCTGGCATGTTTCAGTCGATAGCAGATGTATGGATACATGTGGAGATTTTCTCCAAGTTGTGGACGAGTCTGTTTGGGGAATCACAACTGGAACACAGAGTTTAGTCTTCAAGGAAGTGAATTTGTGAAGGCGGCTCATTTCGAAATATGCCAGGTCTTCATGGTAGCAAGAAACTATCTGCAGTAATATGCTCAAAAGTGGATCGTCTGCGTCTTCTACCAGTTTTTGCGAGCAGATTTTCATAATTCATGCAATTCTATTGTGACAAAATGATACGACAAATTTGCGAGGAGACTGGATAGTTTTATTAACTGGTTTTATTAATAGTTCTGTGTAGCGCAGATATTGGCAAGAGCTGCACGAGTTTGCGTTAAGTCCCCAAGATTACTTATATATGCCTGGTGTTTATAGTAAATTTGTTTGTTGACAACGATAGCGTGGGAGAGACAATTTGTGCGAAAATTCCTGTTGTTGTTGCTGCACGATCATTGCGTATATAATTTAGTTTGAAAAAGTTAGAACACCAACAACAACAAAACTTTTCGAAAGCGGTACCTGACAAATTCTGTTGTTTCCGCTTTCGAAAAGTTTTGTTGTTGTTGGTGTTCAAACTTTTTCAAACTAAATTATATTCAGTGAGCAGTGTCCCCCAGAATACATTGCACTGGACAGGATCCGGTCAAGTTCACAAGACGAGAAAAATGTAAATACTATTGTGGTTGCACATATGTCCTCTCGAAATATATTCCATGCAGTTTACCATGTTACCAGGGCATCAGTTTACATTGACAGTAGTCTGGGGTGACAGTACATCGCTGGCAGCCCAACTGTTGTTGTTGCATCGTAAGCTCATAGTGGACACTGAGAACCGGTTTCAGCCGATTGTGCGGAACCAGACAATGCAAAAAACAAAAAAATAGTCCACGGATTCAAGCAATCCCTGGGCGAAGAAATGAATATGAAATACTCTCAAATGCAGATTTTGTTTTATTTCTAGTTAACATGAAACGATTACGACTGTTTTTTCTTCATTTTCTGGTTAATACTCTGATATGACACAAACAAAAGTGCAAATCACTGGCGGATTGTTACAGGTCAACACAGGGTCATTGTGATATAGTGCACGTACACATTTTCAGATATTTCGTGAGTAGCAGCATAGTCTAGTCGACACCGCTACGCGGCGCGATCCAGACAAAAACGACTTATTTTACCTCCATTGGAGAGGTCGTTCTCCCTAACCTGATTATTGATGACTACTGGCTGGCCTGCTAACTCGAAGTATTTGCCGAATATAGAAATCTCGTCGTATATCAGCAAATATTTGTCATTCTAATTATAGGGGGATTAAGGGCTTGGCCAATATTGGCAGCTACTGGCAACAAGAACCAACTCATCGAGTCCATTTATAAGGCTAATAAACCACAGTTAAGGAGACTGTTGAACAGTGTCTTACTTCTCCCTGCGTGCCTGCGACATTTAACACATTGGCTATGCAGCCAACTTCCGTTAATATGTACATCAATGTGGGTGTTTGACATACACCAATTAATTAAAGTTTCACAAGCGCGTCTAATTGCCACCCATGGACACAATTATACAGTTATTATTGATGACTACTGGCTGGCCTGCATAAGGTGCAAACTATCAGTATTTGTCGAATATAGAAATCTCGTCGTATATCTGCAATATTTGTCATTCTAATTTCAGGGGGTAAAGGCTTAGCCAATATTGGCAGCTACTCGCAACAGGAACCAACCAACACATCGATTCTCTTTCTTCGAAGGGTAATAAACCACAGACGAGAGGACTGCTGAACAGTGTCTTAATTTTCCCTATGTGCCCGCGACATTTAACACATCGGCTATATAGCTAACTTCCGTTAATGTGTGGGGTGTTTGACGTACATTAAAGTTTCACAAGCGCGTCCAACTTATACATTTATTATTGATGACTGGCTGGCCTGCATAAGGTTAGCCAACTTATGTAGCTAGGTAGACAACTTCCGTTGCAAAACGCAGAAAATTAACGTGTTTGGAAGCGCTATTGCATACTTGCTCATGGAGTCTGAAACAGATAATGCGAGTTTAAGTTCATTTGTGCTGCCTTTGGTGATCACTTTGCCGTCTGAATAATATTCATGTGAACGAAAAGTTCTTTTCAGCAGCGAAAACGCGCTTACAACTGCTACCTCAAGCACTGTAAGTGGCACGCACTTTCAAGAACGTTCGGCTTTGACAAAATCTGACAGTGTTCCTTGTCCAGGTACAAATAGCAGCATCAGTTTCGAGAGCGCTCAACAAAATGCACTGTTTCTCTGAAACTGAGGAGATCGATGTAACCGTTGCGGCAAGAAAAAACTTGTTCGCTGGTACGCCATAAGCCTACGTTGTTTTCCCAACCGGAGGTCAAACAGGACTGAGGCTGTAGCTCGCCGCGCTACAGTCCCTCTGTCAATGCCTGCGTTGTTTAGAAAGTCAACCTGTCTGAGTCGATCGATGACACTATTCGGACCAACCGAGAACATATTTCTGTGTATAAATAGACGCCTTAATTAAAATTATTTTCTTTATTTTTTCTTGCGCAACATGTGTTTTTGGTGTGGTTACATTGTTTCTTGTTTCACAGCTTGGAGATACAATTGCACACTTTTGTATTGCCTCTGGTTCCATAGCACAGACGGGCTAACACTTCAATGATATCACCGGTATATATAGTACATACGTATACTAAAAATAAATGAAAATCCACATTGATCGGGAATTAAATTATTCATACGATATTGGTTCATAGGCGTGCGTATAAATCAAATGTAACACTAACTCCAAATTTAATTGTTTGAGAATATTGAAAATAGATGTTCGTTAATTTTTTGGATTGTTTCGCAACTGTAGATTTGTGTACCTTAGCTGCAGCCACTGGTACCACTGTCCCACTTTCCAAAAATAGTATGACTATCAGTTGAAAGTTTATTGACGTATAAAATATATTCTAGACTTTCTGCCGATTTTTTTCACCAAGGGTAGAACGACACAACCCTTCACAACCTCTCTTTCATGTCCACTCCTGGATATGAAATGTCTATTAGAGGCGTACTTACGGTACCGCCAATATGTGATATCCCACCTGAGTATATGACAGTGTTTTCATAAAGAGCAAGACGTATCACTTGTACACTCTGGAGGCGTCTGTATTTTTCAGTTCGCCTTATCCATCCGCCATAAATGGACTGCAATAAACCCATCATGATCTTTCAAAGGAACGCATGCATGAGCGGCGTGCATATCGTTTCCGGAATATGAAATATTGAATGGATAATTCCAATGGAATGAAACCGCATACTGTTGAAAGGGATCAATAAAAAAGACGTGTGGAGCTGGTTAGTTTGTGACAAAAACATTATACCAGGTATAACTTTTAACTTTACCATTTTTTTCCCTTTGATTAATGTAATGATGGGGAATTAATTGTGTTATTTCGCATTATTACAACAAATAGTCATTGTGTGTATCTTTGATGAAAGCTGCAGAACTTATTTATCGGTTGGCCTATTTGCCCATCTTTGGGGACTGGGAACACGAAACATACATTTTTTGTGTCATAACCTGTGTAGGTCTATACGTCATCAACGAACGGCCACAGATTTGATCTAAGGTTTATGGAACTTTGCCAGGATAGCTGCGTGGTCATGGGAGTTATAAATATTAGAAAAAATATAGAATCAAATGTCAATTGTATGTGGGGAACTTGTTGGCCGTAAATCCATGAAATCGGGGACTTGCAATTCGCTTCAATTGAATCGAAAACAGTATTTCTTGCACATGAATATTATATTCAAGGAAAATGAGACAGAATGAAATGTAAACATGTAAATATAATATATCCCGTAATATAGTTAATTGAAACAAATGTCTACAGTATGACAAGTGTTAATGAACGTTATTATAAATGTTTCACTAACCCAGCAATCAGTGTCCAGCGATTGCGGTTCTAAACCAGAAAAATAATATTGCAAAGGAAATTGGGTATTCGGAGTTAATCAGCCTCGCACTGCATGGTTTTAGTCTAGAATACATGATGAGTAAGATAGCTATGGCGAGTGAGAGAACAGAAAGATTAAACTGTCTTGACAAATGTCAGTTGAAATCGGAGGGCTTCGGGCTATCACAGTCGGCACAGCCAGTTAAGAATCTTTGCTCCTAATTAGCGTTCTGTGATCAGATATTACTGTCAGATTGCAAAGAATTGTAGGTGGATGATGTGAAAGTTTATCGCGCCCGTTCAATTAAGTCCCCCATGTCTGCGACACTTTTTCAAAGCTCCCGTGAGACAGGACCGGGTATTCTCGTCTTTCGTGCTTAGCTTTGTGGCTTTGAGGAATATAGCCTACTCCACCTGAAGCCATAGCCGACTCTTAGTTGAACCTATTCATGCCATCGTGCAGTTTAGCTGAAGAAATTATAAGCGTCTGGTCCGCCATTCATAATTCAGCCGTCGTCCTATCAAAGAATATTCGCGTCCATTATCCAAAGACCTATTCCATATTCCATACAACAGTATTAACACCGAATTCAAAAAGACATCATAGTATAGATAAACATAGACTTGTTTCCTGCAAGAGAGAAGCGGTCAACAGTTTTCAATGATGCCGGCAAGATATCATGATGTTCCAAAAATATCAAATCCGTATCGCTGATCAGTATTCTTAACCCATAATATTCGTTGTAAAGTCGTCATCTAGAGAATGATGTATCTCATTCACGCTTTGATTGCGATTGTTCATATGAGCACCATGAAGATCTTGAAGTATATGGGTTCACACGGCCCCATTCATATCTACTAGCAAAGATTCATATCAAAGGTTCAGATCTACCTATAGCAAAGGTTTCTATCTACTTTAAAGATTTTTTTCGGCGGCTAGCTAGATGCATCGCCAAATTCAAGCATAATGTTCACAATTCACTGGGGAGAAGTCTTTAGATTTCAATGTCTGGCGACATCCAATATTATGCGACACATCCGACATTTAGTAGGCAGATGATTGATAAATAGATACATAGCTTGATAAAAAAGTTGTTTTGCATCAGTCAGCATTGTCTATAATTATTTAGAATGGTTGAAAACATCTTCCTAAAGCTGGGAGCTACATGTAGGTATGTGTATCTTCACGATCGTTCGATTTCGCCTCTGGATCAATATATTTATTTCAACCAATAACAACAAGATTTCTACGTAATTGTGTTTGTTGGAAAACGTTCAACTCCAAACACAAAAAGTACCTTGATAGTTTCAAGGAGGACATTACTTCTAACAACAGAATAGCCTTGAGTGTACATGGCCTAAGTCTTCTTAACCCAATCAGGCCTGGGAGTACCAAACTTTCTGCGCTATCTCTGGAACGACAAAAAAACACAGAGCCGAAACTCCGAGACTTTATAGTTTTTCATATTGGGGTGATTTTAGCCTAGTTGCATTCCTTCCCTACCGAGCAGAGGATCGTGGGTATTTTCAAGATGGCGGCCACGCGGGGTACCAGAAAACTGATGTTTTCCGGTGATGAAAAGTGAGCAACAACTATTTTATTTCACATTACATTAATATTATTTCATATTTATTTCATTAGCTTTGAAAAAGTTGGAAGTATCTCCAACGAAACGTCAGCTCCACAGCAATAAAGAAGTTGTTATCCATAGAATAGCCTTGTGTTACATTAATATTTACTAATTTATCATGCAGTTTTTGCAGAGAAATTGCATAAAACTATTTTTCGGAAAATCTGACAGAAAATGCCGTTTTTGGAAAGGACGTCACCTTGGATTTTTTTTACATTTTCTGGTAGAGCTTGACCCAGGGGTAGAGTGTGGTAAGTTTCAGCCCCATAGCTCATGGGACAAGAAAAACAATTAGGTTGGCTCCCCAGGCCTGGCCAGGTCCCAAAAAGCCCAGGTCAGGTAGGTATCATTGTGCTGATATTTAAAAAAACCTGGGTGTTAAATGTCTGTGGATATTCAAACACGTTTACATGAGGCGTAAGAAACGATCCATGATATACCGAGGTGTGTGTACTACTAAATGTTGCATATGATGTCGATATTGCCTCTACTTAATGAATCCAGAAATATTTCAGTTCACGTCGCATATGAATATGTTTCGGCCAGTACTTGCTACTTTTGTATTAGTTGGGAATTTGATGATCTGTTCAATTTTATTAATCCATTTTTGATCGCATGCTGTGGTCACATAGTGCTTGCTGATTTCCACCTAGAAAGTCATCTTTGGTTTAAAACGTCATTGTTATGCTTGACAGAATATATAGAAATCCATTAATCGGAATAGAGAAACACATGTGCATCTGTCCAATCCTTGACACAAAAATACGACTCATCGCCAACCACAGTGTGTAAAGGGATTAAAGTGTGTGGGCATTGGGTGACGTGTACTACTGGTAGCTAGAGTGTTTGGAGAGCCATACGCTCTTACAGAAAGGAAGGCATTTCCCCAGAGGGAGTTCCTCACTACTGAATGCTAATTGGCTCGTTAATAGAACAGAGCACCCCTGTGACGCAAGACTTGAATTCTGTGTCGCAGATCTTCACTAATTGAAGTGAATCAATCCTGGCCATGGTAACTTTCAACTCCCCAATATTCCCAAACGTTTCGACACTACTGTTTACGAAAACTCTCAGCAGGAGTCTATTCCCAAATGAATCCTGTCCCATATTAACCCAAACTAATGTATAAATTGGGAACACCCATGCAGTGCATCTATTGTTATCTCAGGCTTCCGCGTTAACCAAGTTGGATGCGACCGAATGCTCCTTGCAAGTTGTAAATTGTCAAGAGAAATACAAGATGCAATAAAATAATAGCCCTGTATCCACGTGAGATGTTATTTTCTTGCGAAATGATAAAAACCATGGACTTTAGGGGCGCAGAACGCCCCCCCCCCCCCTCTGGTCATAATGAAGATTGATGTTACTATCGCTAGAATTTCAGCTACAAAATGGTGTGTAAATCGGTCCGACTTTCTTATACTATAAAAACTTCCTAGGTCGAGTTTACAAAGAAATCGATTATTATCTTCGTTGATATAGATGCACATGTACCTATATGACCCCTCGTGAATATAACTACATGACAAAGAACGTCAGAAAATATGCCTAATATTTTTCCGAAATACTCGCAAGAATCTTCGCAAACCTCACAAGATTTTTGTGACTCTGACCCATAGACAAATACCAGTGAAATGCCACCGCATGCCCAATGCATTTCGAAATATAATTTGAAGAATACATGATAAAATCTGGCGGATTCGGTACCCCATCACCCGCGTCATATATGGCGATGAATGACGAGAGTTGACTTTGAAGTCCACAGTCTAGGTAAATTTCGAGACTCTCTTATATTACCGGTACCGGGAGCACTCAGATTATATGGTAAGACCATATATATCTAATAATATTAATAATAAATTCCGACTATATTGATTTATGCGCACGCAAATCACGGGGATTTTGGTCAACAAAGCTCGTTATGATGAAACAACTCGATACTATTTAAAGGTCGAATGCGTGACGAGGCGTCATTGGAAAGAATTGTCTCCCTTAAATTTCATTGATTTCCCAGCAATAATACCACTGAGGGCTGCAGAGAATGAGACGGGGTCTTCGAAAAAGTGTGTATGAAACAGTCAAACGAAAACACCATTCACCAAGCCTCGATCCGTTTTCCGTTTTTTTACAAATAGTACAAAATCTAATCTCACACACAGACAGCAAAAATGTAATGCGCTGTTACATTATTATGCGCGCTGGTTGTTACGACAAAAGTGTCACATAATTTAATTTCTGTCTATGCAGTTTCGTCAGCCATGCCATTATACATTTCAAGTATGTCATAAATAGCACCAGTACCGTACTATATTAAACAAACATAAACGAACTCTTTTGCAGTAGAGCAGTTTTACAAACTCTACATAGCGGTTTAGTAAGACAATGGCGAACGTCTTAATGAAAAAAACGATGGGGATGGGCGGGGTAGGTATCTATGAATACAACATGAAAATTGAACCGCTACGTTATTTATGCATTACCGATAACGCGCTATTCATCCATGCCAATCAAAACGCCAAACTAATGGAAGATCATGGAATCATATGAACTGTCCCTTCCGTTCTGTATATATACTACGATGGGACAGAGGTCTTTCCTGTAGCCGTTTAGACCAAATGTATATGCAATCGGAGTCAGGGGATTGCGAAAACACATACGCCCATTTGATTATTCTAAAGATACTACGGGCGCTCCACAGTTGTGTAGAAACGGCCCCTCTCTGATTTCATAAGACCGACCGTTTTTTTGACCACATGATAATTCTTCCTATAGTTGCTGATATCTATTTGCCTTTTTGTGCTATTGTCAATCTTTCTAACGAACCTATGCGAATTGATGGCTGGGTTCGCCTACAGTCTGGCCGGATCAGTGAGTAGCGTTTCAATGGATTCAGTTATGCCCCTTTGGTGAGCGTGAAAATCATGACTCATTTTTGGAAAGAAAATGTTACAAAAACTGGTATGTCAATGTTCGTCTTTTCCCCCGTCTTAAATTGACTGTTCAACGTGGAACACGAGGCAGTGTGTTTCATTGAATTCACACTTAAACATTTCTCTGAAAAATGGGCCGAATATGACAATTTATTCTACTTGTTCCAGGAAAATTGCAACAATTTTAAAGGAGATTGCAAGGGTTTAATTTTTTACCACATCAATGGTATTTGCCTTGAAGTAATGGTACCATCATTCTCTTGAGATCATATGTGGATATAACAGTTTTGCGTTAAGGAATATTGGTGACCGGATATGGGAACCCATTGTTCATTTCCGACAGAAGTGGATAACTGTGGAGTGCACCTTATGATCGCGATTTGCCCTGTATGACTGCTGGTCCTTTTCCTGAATGGTGGGCTCATCTCTAGTTATGATAGATTGCGTTTGTTCCTTTGAAAACAGAAACAGGAAACCCTCGTCCATCAATGAGATGCCATGATACAGTAAATCAACCCAAGTTCGTTACATCACAACATTGAGATTTTGTAATAAAACGACGTGTAAGTGAGAAAAATATCTTGCTGTAAATTGCAGTAATAATGTTACAAAAACTGATACGTCAATGTTCGCGTTTTTTCAACATATTAATTTGTCTGTTCGACTTGGAACACGAGACAGTGTATTTCTTTGAAATCGCTCTTAAACATTTCTCTGGAAAATGGACCGAATATGACCATTTTTCTACTTTTTCCAGGAAAATTGAAACAATATTAAAGGAGATTGCAACGGTATAATTTTGTACCACATCAATAGTATTGGCCTTGGAGTAA
Source organism: Hanleya hanleyi (assembly GCA_036873755.1). Lineage (NCBI taxonomy): Eukaryota > Metazoa > Mollusca > Polyplacophora > Lepidopleurida > Hanleyidae > Hanleya > Hanleya hanleyi. The sequence continues at coordinate 17,136 of JAVTVY010053124.1, read as the reverse complement.
TGGCACAATCATTCGCTTTTAGATCATATGTGGATATAACAGGTTTACGTTAAGGACTATAGGAATATTGGTGACCGGATAGGGGAACTCATTGTTCATTTCCGACAGAACTGGATAACTGTAGAGTGCACCTTATGATCGAGATTTGCCCTGCATGACTGCTGGTCCTATTCCTGAATGGTGGGTTCATCTCTAGTTATGATAGATTGCGTTTGTTCCAGGAACAGGAAACCATCGTCCATCAATGAGATGCCATGACACAGTAAATCAACTGAAGTTCGTTACATCACAGCATTGAGATTTTGTGATAAAACGGCGAATGGGTGAGAAAAATATTCTGCTGTAAATTGCAGTAATGTCAGTTCACTTACTATCTCAGCAATTTAAAGTGAATGTAGTCATCATCTATCATTTCCTCATGGATTGTCTGACACAGTAATGGCTCAAAGGAATTCCGTAGAGTCCCACTAAGTACAGACTAATATAATGGTTGCTTTTTCGTTGTCATGGAAAAAATATGACATATTGATGGCAGGGAGACCGAACAGAAGATTTGCAATGTATGGTTCGAAGATGGAACATTATGTGCATAGAGCAAAACCTAAAAAAAAATGTCAAGAGAAATAAATGAATACACTGTCATTACCGTTATGTCGATAAAAATGGTCATTAGGTGCCAGTCGGTGGATGAAAATGCAGCTAAGCGATAGGACGCAGCGTTGGTGGGATATATAGCATTGTGAACTGAAATGACTACATTACAACGCATATTATGAGCCACTTAAGTCAGCCATGGGTGGTCCGCTGTATCCTAAGATATCACAAAGAAGACGATTTGTTCTCTCGTACCACAATAGAAATCTTGAAGAAATGATCCAATTAATTTTTTTCTAGCGTCAGTGCCACACATGCTTGTATTATCTGGTTCAATCAAAAAATATTTAATCTCTGTTGATTTTCAGGAGTTTAATGCGAAGGAGGAAAAAACTGGTGTCTGGCGTCTGGGCAACCAGATAGGGTGTTGATGAGTATTCAAAATAAGTTCATACAACTTGAGTTTCATCTACTTTGCGAATATTGCGATTGTCAACTGGGACAATTTATGGCACTGGCAAACTCTTTAGAAATTAGAGATTTCGGGGCATTTGATACTGCGTCGCACTTGGTTATTGTCGGGTATTCAGCGTCATAATTGAACCCGTGACAATGGCAATCGCAACAAGAGATTAGGGCACTCATGGTTGACATGATGAAGACACAAATAATGGTTCTAAGAAGCCGATTAGACGACAATGGTCAAAGGGCATGCAATATAATCAGACTCATTAGTGACAATACGATGATAAAGTCGGTGTTAGTCTAGAGCCACAAGGTACGGTAACGATGCTCCGAACTGAAAACGCGAATCGAAAACAAAGACAGAATACTTTTATCTACAGCCATATTGGTCATTCGGATGGTAATTTCGCGATGAACCCTAGGGTACACTTAGTTTTTTTTTTATTTCGGCATCTAACGGTTACCACACATGAGAAAAGCTGTCATGAATATGATCGCGGGCAATACTTTCTTCAGTTCAGTAGCAGGCACGCATGTAACAGATACCCAGATTTACAACAACAGACGAGGCGAAACGTGTCTGTAGAATATATAACGGACCAACTAGCGTTTGGAGAAACAAATCGAATTATTTTGTGATGCTAAAAGACCTGTTTTAGGCGTGTCAAACAAACACTATCGATGACATAGATAGAGAATGAGGAAACTGTTTTGCAATTTCAGAATCTTTATAGCCACACCATCATGATAGATGTAGTCACGATGTTAGGTGGAGCAGCTTGATGAATCAAGTCAGAATTGCGTCTTGTACTTTGAGCATTATCTATATCAAAATGCAAGAAATCTATTAATTTCATGACAAATAAACATTTTCGAAATGTAATTAACTTTTATCATATTGAGGAGGATTATTGAAAACTGTTGAACGCTTCTCTCTTGTAAGAATTCATCTTGTATTTTATGAATTTTACTTCATACATATTTGAAATTGGTGCTGAGCGTCATACGAAATAAGTCTTTTGATTAATATGAGTGAAACAACCTTGAGGGCGACATCAAGCCAAATCCCCCCTCCCCCTTTTGACTATTGATGCAGAAATTATTTTCTGGACGACAGCTCTATACTGAACGTCGGATTTGACCTTTCCTTTTTGCAGTATGGGGCGGCTGTATCTTAAACAGAACACCCAATGATCTGGGGCAGCATGGACTAGAGAATGAAAAAGATTGCTCTCGCTACGCTAGAATAGTTGAGTCAGCTACACACCACTCATTGCCGAGAGTAAATTGAACTATACGGAGAGTATAGAAACATGTCTTCCGATAAACCGATTGCGTTCAAAATAGAATTATCAGCTCAGCAGCGGCTCCATAAGAAAGAAATCTGAAGAGATCAAGGCGTAAAGAAAGACTGAAGAATCAATAGTAATAGAAATCGAAGAGATACAGCTTCTTGCAATTTTGCTGCATGGATGCAGATAAACTCAAGATGAAATGGATTCCATATAGACAGGTCCCAGCCAAGAAAAAACTAACATTTTTTCGGGTCAAAGTTTTCTCAGCGGTTCCGTCATCCTTGACTTATGCCCTTTCAATTTCGCTGAGGGGCCACCCTGGATTTGGCCTCAAATCCAATATGGCGGCCAAAATCCAAAATGGCCGCCAATACCCATAGAAGCTCACAATTTCCTGCTCGAAAATCAATTTTCTAACCACAAACTAGGTTTGTTTCTAGTCCTACGTAAGGTATGAATAATTAGTTAATTTTGGAATTATTTGTAATTGGTCTCAAAATTCAATATGGCAGCCAAAATCCAAAATGGCGGCCAATGTCCATTGAATCACACATTTTCCTACCCTAATATGTAGAGATGGACCATCCTTGGTCCGAATGCGTCCTGTGGGGTATCAACTTGTAGCTCTCCGGGTGTAGACCCCGATTTGAGGGATATCCATGTCATCTGTGACGTCATCAGTGACGTCATCAGTACGAGTAGTAGCGAAAGCGGGCATTTCGGAGGTGCAATGGATTGCGTTTGGAGTAGATGACGGCCTTTTTTTCCATCCAGTTACCTGTGAGTATGAGTGAGTGAGTGAGTGAGTGAGTGGGATCCGTCTTGACTAATGTATCGTCCGTTTTCATCATTTTGCGCATGCGCAGTCTGGCTGTAGTATAGAAAGCAGGCATTTTGGGGATCCGTGGAGGTTTGTTGAGAGATTGAGGGGCCATCCCTGGTCAAATGGACCGTGTGGGGTATCCGCGTGAAGCTCTCGTGGGCCAGACTGGCTTGTTTTCATTGGAAGTCGCGCCAATCTGCGCATGCGCAATTGGGTGTAGTAAGTAAAGTGGTCAGTTTGGGAGGTGCGTGGGGGTCTGTTGAGTGATGAGGGACCATTCTTGGTCCGAATGCCTCGTATGAGGTGTCAAAGTGAAGCTTTCGTGGTGTAGACCATGACTTGAGGGGTGTCCCTGTCATCTCTGACGTCATCAGTAGGAGTAGTAGCCAAAGTGGGAATTTTGGGGGTGTCAAGTAAGGTGTTTGGGGTAGAGATTGACCATGTTTGGTCCAAATGGCCCGGTTGGGGTGTCCTAGTGAAGCTTTCGTGGGGTAGAGTCAGACTGGCATGTTTTTTATTGAAAGTCGCGCCAATCTGAACATGCGCAGTTGTGGGGTAGTAAGTAAAGTGGTCATTCTGGAGGTGCGTGGGGATGTGTTTGAGCGATTGAGGGACCACTCTTGGTCCGAATGCGTCGTGTGAGGTGTCAAAGCAAAGCTTTCATGGTGTGGAACAAGACTTGAGGGGTATGCGGGTCATCTGAAACGTCATTGCTGACGTCCTCAGTAGGACTTGTAACCAAATTGGATATTTTGGCGGTGTGAAGGAAGGTGTTCGGGGTAGAAATGGACCATCCGTGGTCCGAATGCGTCGTGTGAGGTGTCATCTTATAGCAGCACCCACCAACGACAAGCTCAATGCTTCAACGCCCTGATGAATTAGCCCTGAAGCCCTGCGCACCTATACGTAGTCCGTGATAAGTGTTATTCTGATTGGTTAGTCCAAAAGTAGAGCAACAACAACATCATCAACTATTACAGGTCAATCCTATTATTATCCCCTCCATCACAGCACATCCACGCTAAGGGAACCACTATGGGTGTGTTTACAATTCACTTATGCTATTTTCCGTGTATTCAGAAGTTCATTGTTCTGATCTCAGAATGATGAGGGACACGAGTTAAGCCACCATACACCGCACCGCACCCGCACCCTGGTGTACCCTATTCCCTTATGGTTATAGGGTACAGGGTGCACCACAGGTACGTGCACATGCGTGCAATGACGTCACTTCCGAGCTCTGAGCTCCACAAGCTTTGAACTTCAAGAGCTCCGATCCAAGAGCTCTGCCACATGGGAGCTACCACCACCACCGAGCGTTGACGGGCGTCAACGCCTGGTGGTGGTAGTGGTGGTGGTGGTAGTGTGTGGTGGTGGTAGAACTGGTGTGTGGTGGTGGTAATAGTGATGTGTGGTGGTGTCTGTACATATAGGGATTAACTCGTATCCCTCATCATTCTGAGATCAGAACAATGAACTTCTGAATACACATACAATAGCATAAGTGAATTGTAAACACACCCATAGTGGCTCCCTTAGCGTGGATGTGCTGTGATGGAGGGGATAATAGGAGGATAGACCTGTAATATTTGATGTTGTTGTTGTTGCTGCTTTACTTTTGAACTAACCAATCAGAATAGTACTTATCACGGACCACATCCCTAGAGCTACGTATAGGCGCGCAGGGCTCCAGGGCTAATTCACCAGGGCGTTGAAGCATTGAGCTTGTCGTTGGTGGGTGTTGCTACAAGATGACACCTCACACGACGCATTTGGGCCACGGATGGTCCATTTCTACCCAAACACCGTCCTTCACACCCCCAAAATATCCACTTTGGCGACAACTCCTACTGAGGAAGTCAGCAATGACGTCACAGATGACCCGCATATCCTTGAAGGCGTGGTCCACACCTTGAAAGCTTTGATTTGGCACCTCACACGACGCATTCGGACCAAGAATGGTACCTCAATCGCTCAAACACATCTCCGCGCACCTCCAGAATGACCACTTTACTCACCACATCAAAACTGCGCATGTTCTTTCAGGCATGTTCTTTCAATACAAAAACATGGCAGTCCGACTCTATCCCACGAAAGCTTCACTGGGACACCCCAACCGGGCAATTTGGACCAGACCTGGTCCCTCTCTACCTCAAACACCTTACTTCACACCCCAAAATTCCCACTTTGGCTACTACTCCTACTGATGACGTCAATAATGACGTCACAGATGACAGGGACACCCCTCAAGTCATAGTCTACACCACGAAACCTTCGCTTTGACACCTCACACGAGGCATACGGACCAAGAATGGTCCCTCATCACTCAACAGACCCCGACGCATCTCCCAAAATGACCACTTTCCTTACTACACCCCAACTGCGCATGCGCAGATTGGCGCGACTTCCAATGAAAACAAGCCAGTCTGACCCACGAGAGCATCACACTGATAACCCACACAGTCCATTTGACCAGGGATGGTCCCTCAATCATTCAACAAACATCCACGAATCCCCAAATTGCCTACTTTCTATACTACGGCCAGACTGCGCATGTGCAAAATGATGAAAACAGACGATACATTAGTCCGGTCGCATCCCACTCACTCACTCACTCACTCACCCTCGTTTGTGCGTCCATGCGTTGATGGGCGTTGGGGACGCCTCAAGGGCGTTGGGCACGCCTCACACATTCACTCACTCACTCACTCACTCACTCACTCACACACACGCGCGCAAATACTGGGCGTTGGGCACGCCTCACTCACTCAATCAATCACTCACTCACTCACTCACTCACTCACACACACGCGCGCAAACACTCACAGGTAACTCTATCAGGTAGCTGGATGGAAAAAAAGACCGTCATCTACTTCAAACGCACTCCATTGCACCTCCGAAACTCCCGCTTTCGCTACTACTCGTACTGATTACGTCACCGATGACGTCACAGATGACATGGAAAAACCTGAAGTCGTGGTCTATACCTCGAGAGCTACAACATGACACCCCACACGACACATTCGAACCAAGGATGGTCCATCTTTACCCCAAACACCCCCCCAAAATGCCCGCTTTCGCTACTACTTGTACTGATAACGTCACCGATGACGTCACAGATGAATTGGATATCCCTCAAATCGGGGTCTACACCCCGAGAGCTACAAGATGACACCCCACAGGACGCATACGGACCAAGGATGGTCCATCTCTACATATTAGGGCAGGAAAATATGTGATTCAATGGACATTGGCCGCCATTTTGGATTTTGGCGGCCATATTGAATTTTCAGATCAATTACAAATCATTCCAAAATTAACTAATTATTTATACCTGACGTAGGACTAGAAACAAACTTAGTTTGGGATTAGAAAATTTTCGAGCAGGAAATTGTGAGCTTCTATGGGTATTGGCGGCCATTTTGGATTTTGGCTGCCATATTGGATTTGAGGCCAAATCCAGGGTGGCCCCTCAGCGAAATTGAAAGGGCATAAGTCAAGGATGACGGAACCGCTGAGAAAACTTTGACCCGAAAAAATGTTAGTTTTTTCTTGGCTGGGACCTGTCTAATATCAGGGAAAGCGAATGTTTGTAACCAAAGTTGGTCAATGGTCATATTGTTACAGAATTATGATTACAGGTGAAATAAAATATTTTCCTGCTCTTTGAAGCACGAAAACTCCGAAAAGAATGCAAAGAAAAGAAGAAAGTTGCGAAGTTTGGATGACCACTCAGGGCAGAATTATGGAGAACAGTTTGTCGGTATCTCTTCCTGAAAATCAAATAGATCATGACATATGTCTTGTATGAGAGTTGAGTCAGAAGACACGGTGGTCAGTCCAATTTGCTACGATACGCAGATCACAGGTACGTAATATCTTTGAATGTTATTTCTTGGACGATTTTTTTGTTACGGCAAAATGTGAAAACGCACTCTTTTGAGTACGCCATGGCTGAGATCTTGGATATATCCATGGTTTTTTTTTTGTACCTAGGATTATGCAAATAGGATTAAATGAACTCAATACAAAACACGAATGTCACAATTTTTCAGCCTTCATTGTCTGTTCGTTCTGGTGCTACGTGGAAAAGTTCACTAGGTGGGGAAGGCGGATTCCCTTCCCACTGTAAGGCCAGATAGGGCTAAATTGATATTCCAGAGGTCAGCCAGCTGGTTGGCGGGATATTATTATTATCATCTTTATTCCTCCTTCTGGAGAGCATGAATGGTGTATGTACATACATGAGTAAATAAATAAGTTAAATGAAACAAGCGCAATGAGATACAGTTTTTTTTCCTTTTCTTATAAGATGCGCACTTTGCTTGTCATTAACGTTTTCCATGGCGTGTATATTTTAAACAGTTAATATAAATATAGTTTTATATACATTATAAGTACAGTCCTGCAATATTTTTGCAGTTGGTATGTATGTCACAGATCAGAGTCGTCTGGAACATAACTATCCATTTTCACCGATAATTGACGTTTAGATAACAATAAAACCGATAATGTATACATACATGGGTAAATAATTATGTTCAATGAAACAAGCGCAATGAAATACCGTTTTTTTTATACCTTTTCTTATAAGATTCCCACTTTGCTTGCCATGACACATTTTCCATTTCGTTTATATTTTATACATAGTTAATTTAAATACATTTTTAGATACATTTTAGGTACTGACATCAATTACTTTACAGTGGGCATGAATGTCGCAGATCAGTCGTCAGCAATTTCACAATATGTCACCGATAATTAAGAATTAAAGAACAGTGCTACTGATAATACTGACTTTTCATTTCGTTGATACTTTTCACACAGTTAATTCTGAAATCGTCGTATTCATCTGCTATGTCATACTGTAGTGGACCACCCAACAACACATGTAAAAGGTCCCAATCATCTAAACCATGCAAATATACACTAAAGTTGATATCACTAATATTCAAGAAAGAACACCATAATCTATCTCGTATTTTTGCCGTCTTATCACAAGACAATACTATGTGTTCTAAAACATCAGAATACAGCTTTCCACATATGTGACACAGTCCGTTTTGATCCATTTCTCGCACCGTAATTATCAGAGTCATTAGATAATGTATAGAGTCTTTGTGTTGCGGATACCGTCTCGCCAGCTGCCACCAGACGGACGGTACCAGTTTGTTGTGCACTTTTACAAATCTATTAAAATCAGAGTCTAGTTCCATTCTTCCCAACCACATACGCTCCTCAAACGTCCGTACGGCACTGGACACGATTCTTTTCCATCTCTCGGTTGATGGAAAATTACTGCAGTCGGTATACTCTACTAAAACGTCCCTCAGGTTATATTTTTCTAGAATTTTCATAATGTCAGGAACAAAGCCCAGCTGAGTTTCGTTAGCGGGGTTTAACATGAAAGAGTACAGTCTCGTTAAAAATATAATTTTAGGCAGTCTCTTGTTCTCAAGTCTACACAGTCTTCCGAGGAATAATAATTTCTTTCTGTCTATGTAACCTTCAATAGCAGTCCAGCCAAGAAGACTAACGCACATGTCAGACCTGGTTAATTTAGGGAATCCTTGGATCGATTTGGTAACCCACCGATGTGCCCTCTCCAACATTAATTTCTCAGTGTTTGATACGGTCCACAATTCACAGCCATACAGGGCTTTAGCATAGGCAGTCTGTTGTGTGATTCGGGCACTCGTTAGAGGACCGAGGGCCTTCGGATGCACTCCGGATTTCAAAAGGGATATGGTGACAGATTTTAAGGTAGTACACGCGTCTTTGGTACGGTTGAACGAAACACCATTGCTTGCCAATGCGATGCCCACATGGGTTGTTTCGTCCACGCAGGGTATTGTTTCTCCGTATAGCTTCAGTGTCTGGTTAATGGGCCGCGTTATTTTGGATGAAAATGTCATTCTCAGTCTTTTCGTTGGGTTGAATAGGAATCTCCACAATATACTGTAAGTTTCGCAAATATTCAACATAACACACATGGTGTCAGGACATTTCGGCATGCGACATTTTGGCACACGACATTTCGGTAACGGACATTTCGGCACGCGACATTTCGGCACGCGACATTTCGGCACAAAGTGAACGGTACGACATTTTGGCACGCGACATTTCGGCAACTTTTTTTACAGGCTAAATTATTGTTAAATAATAGCTAAATTATTATTAAAATTGCCATATTTCACTATTATATTACCATACTGAGGGCTCTATCCTCTGGATACAAACCAGAATATTATTTAAATTTAACCAGGATTTTTGGGGATGGGTTGGAATTGACGAGATTAACATTGCAGGGCACAACGTAAGACTACATTGTAAACTGGCATAATGTTTTCTACATGTAATTAAAAAAAACAAAAAGACAATTATATCATATATACATGTATATTTTATTCACAGGGTAAATAAACAGTACGACAAGCATTACTCGTGGGCATTAACAGCACATATATTGCAGACCGAAAATACTATAAATTTGTTTTAGCTGAGCAAGAACAGTTTGTTCACTGGCCATCCATCACTGGCTTCCACCGAATGGTCCGTCCTGCACCTCGAAGAAAAGCCTCGATCGTTCGCTGACCGGTAGCCCGTTCCTGGCACAAAGTACGGAGACGACGTTGTAGATTTTGATAGACTCGACGTACTCGCTTTGCTGGTGGATTATCTCTGGATGCCTCGTCGAAACTTTTGTCATTGATTTAGCACTGGTGACCCATTCTACACACATTTTCATAGCACCTGAAGGGTTAAGAAAACATGCTTCTTTACCTTTCACTTTCATTTCCTCTGATTAACACCTCTGTATTGTCTTTCTTTTCAATTTTCTCTATAGCCTGGTAAATGATATTATAACAAAGGAATATGGACTAATGTAATAAAGAATGATTGTCTTTTGACAATAAATCACTTGTTATCCAAGATGAACAATACTCAGAATTGTCAGCATGAACTAGTAAAATATTACTTTAATCTCTGTACTACTGTAATCACTTCGGCTTGGATGTTTGAATAATATTTTACTGAAATATTTTGTACATCATGTATGTATAGTTTTGATCAATTATCTACATGTACATATTGTCATTGTAATACACATACTAAATATGAACTGTTTTGCAAAAAGTTTGCTACAACAATTAATATCTTATAATGAAATAAAAGTTCCTTAGTGTTGTCCCATATCAGTTCTTTGCAGTTTTTAGGTTAAATATACTTTTGGGTTAAATATGCTGCACCTGTCAATTGTTAGCTTTACAGAATAGGCCGTACATTGAGTTTGTGCCAACAACCACCCAGAGGATATAAAACTCTCAGTATGGTGATATAATATTGAAATATGGCAATTTTAATAATAATTTAGCTATTATTTAATAATAATTTAGCCTGTAAAAAAAGTTGCCGAAATGTCGCGTGCCGAAATATCGCACCCTTCACTTTGTGCCGAAATGTCGCATGCCAAAATGTCGCGTGCCGAAATGTCGCATACCGAAATGTCGCGTGCCGAAATGTCGCGGATCCGCATACATACCCCTCCATCTTATGTTAGTTAAGCAGATATCGTCAGCTTGAGTAGGTACGCTAGCTGAAATATCCATGATCATTGCACCCTCGCCCGAAGTCTCTATATTTCGCAGAAGTTCGTCAATGAAAACTAAATATAGTTTGGCTGACAATGCACTGCCCTGTCTGATTCCGCGTTCCATATTAAACCAACGCGATAGGGTACCGTTATAGGACACACAACTTTTCATATCAGTATAAATATTCTTGAAGATTCTCCAATGTTTTCCTTGTATGTCTCTCTCGTGTAATTTATACAACAGTCCACTATGCCACACACAATCGAAAGCTTTGGCACTATCGAGGAACACGGAATACACACCTTCTCCTCTCTCTAAATTATGGTTGATACACTCTTGCAAATTGAAAGATGCGTACAAACTACTTTTCACAATTTTTCAGCCTTCATTGTCTGTTCCTTCTGGTGCTACGTGGAAAAGTTCACTAGGTGGGGAAGGCGGATTCCCTTCCCACTGTAAGGCCAGATAGGGCTAAAGAGCCTGACTCAAGGGTATGGTGTGATAAGTTTCAGCCCCCTAGCTCAAGGGATACGAAAAATAATTAGGAGGGGGGGCCATTTTTCGCCCCCTCCCCCCCCCCAGTCCAGGATACGTCCCAAAAGCTCAGGCCAGATAGGGCTAAAGTAAATACCTAAATAGCCCTAAAGGGCTAAAAAAAAAATGAAAAAAAAAGAAAAGTACAAGCACCCGGTACCTGTTATTCTTTCGGCGGTACTGTAGCATTTTTATATGTTCGAGAACCTATGAGTCATTCATAACTAGTACAATAGTTATTATCAAGAATTCGTTATCCAAGTACTTCAGTTTCAAGAATAGCCGGCATTGCGATGTTCTTGTTTTCAAAATAAAATAATAAAATCACTTGTGAGAAAAGTATCCAGCTGTAGACTGCAGTAATGTCAGTTAGAGTGTATGTCGTCCTCGTCGATCACTTCCTTATGGTTTCTCTGGAACGGTAATGCGCTCAAAGGAATTCCCTAGCGTTCTACTAAGTACAGACTAATGTGATGGTTGTGTTTTTGGTTGTCACGGACAAAATATAACACATTGATGGAAAAGGATCGTGCAGAAGATTCTCAATGTTTGGGTCAGTGATGGAACAGTATGTGCACAGAGCATAGGGTGATATGAAGAGAAGTGATACCATGTTATTGCTTTTATGTTGACAACAATGGTCATATGAGGAAAGGTGGGGGATGAAACGTTTGCCTTCCGAGTTTGAGCAATATCTATCTCAAAATGCAAGAAATCTATCAATTTCACCATAAATAAACATTTTCGAATTGCAAAAAACTGTTCACCGTTTCTCTCTGCAAGAAACCATCTTGTGTTTCTCTTATTTTCATTTCATACACATTTGGGATCTGTGTTAAACGTCATACAAATAGATATTTTGATTATTGAGGCAGAAATTCTTTTATGAACCACAGCTGAATATTGAATGACTGATTTGACGTTTCCTATTTGCAGTATGAGGCGAGTAGTAGTATTAACCATTTACAGAGCCCCTTTTGATGCGTGCGCAGCATATTTTGTGGAGGAAGTGTGGAGGAAAGGTCAAGTGCAGTATAGTTCCGGCAGAAGCACCAAAAGCTACCTCCAGTACAGGAGAGTTCCAAATTTGCATATCACGTGACCCAGGTCAAAAATGTATTCCTCCGCGGTGATGCGGTCATGTTTGGCGGTGATTCGGTCGCGGGAAAAAGCTTCCGCGGAGAAAAAGTAGTCCCTAGATAAAATGGTCCGAGTGGGTCGAGTGAGGTATCAAAGTGAAGCTTAGGTGAAGGGGCATCTAATGGGCTGGGTGTGGGATTGAAATATCGGCATTGTGCGCATGCGCGGTGGCCGAAGGGTATGAAAATAGACGTTTTGGAGCTAGGGGAGCCCCTAGTGGACCGATGGGATCGAGTGAGGTATCAAAGTGAAGCTTATGTGAGGGGGCATCTGATGGACTGGGTGTGGGGTTGAAATATTGGCATTCTGCGCATGCGCGGTGGCCCAAGGGTATGCAAGTAGACGTTTTGGTATCTAGGGGAGCCCCTAATGGGCCGATGGAGTTGTATGAGGTATCAAAGTGAAGCCTAGGTGAAGGGGTATTTGATGGCTGGGTGGGTGCATGTAAAATTTTTCCTGAAAAAAAAAAAAAAATACGGAACACGGACTTTATCGAAAAACCTGGGAAAATGCCTATATGGGGTATGAGGGGCATATAGGTCGCCGGGCTTAACGGGGCTTGTATATCAATAGAGTTATCTCCCCCTAGTTCCATGGTGGGTGTATGTAAAAATTTTCCTCAAAAAATACGGAATACGGACTTTATCCTAAATTACGGGAAAATGCCTATATGGGGTATGGGAGATATAGGACCATCCTGGGAAACGTACTTCTATACATTTGCGGTAGGGTTGTGGGGTCTCGTTTTACTCGTCTCGTCATTTAGAACATGATAGGAAGTGTCCCCGTGCGAATCGGTGAAATTTTTGAAAAAAGTCACCGAACCCCATATAGTCCCATACTGAGGGTATAGGATCAATGTTTGTCCCCCTGGGAAACGTACTTCTATACATTTGCGGTAGGGTTGTGGGGTCTCGTTTTACTCGTCTCGTCATTTAGAACATGATAGGAAGTGTCCCCGTGCGAATCGGTGAAATTTTTGAAAAAAGTCACCGAACCCCATATAGTCCCATACTGAGGGTATAGGATCAATGTTTGTCCCCCTGGGAAACGTACTTCTATACATTTGCGGTAGGGTTGTGGGGTCTCGTTTTACTCGTCTCGTCATTTAGAACATAATAGGAAGTGTCCCCGTGCGAATCGGTGAAATTTTTGAAAAAGTACGATATAGCCTCATATAGTCCCATACTGAGGGTATAGGATCAATGTTTGTCCCCTGGGAAACGTACTTCTATACATTTGCGGTAGGGTTGTGGGGTCTCGTTTTACTCGTCTCGTCATTTAGAACACGATAGGAAGTGTTGCGGAGCGAATCCGTGAAATTTTTGAAAAAAGTCACCGAGGCCTGGGTAGGCCCATAGGCCTATACTGCATGGCTATGGGTGTATAGGCCCATACGGGGTGGACATGTTGGAGTCTAGGTGAGTCCCTAATGGTCCAATGGGGTCGGTTGAGGTCTTATTTTGAAGCCCTCGTGGAGGAGCACTTGCCTACACTAATGGTTCGTCCGTGTTCAATAGTCTGCGCATGCGCAGCCTGGCCCGTAGTATAGAAAACAGGCATTTTGGGTGCTATGTAGGGGTGTGTTTGGGATAGAGATGGGCTATTCCCGGTTCGAATGGGTCGTGGAAGGTGTTAAAGTGAAGCTTGTGTGGGGTAGAGTCAGAATGGTGTGTTTTTGAATGAAAGTCGCGTCAATCTGCGCATGCGCAGTTGGTTGTAGTAGCGAAAGTGGCCATTTTCGGGCAGTACATGAAGGTATTTGGGGTCGACATGGGCTATTCACGGTTCGAATGCGTCCTAGAAGGTGTCATTTTGTTGCTCTCGGGGTGTACATTCCGATTTGAGGGATGTCCGCGTCATCTGTGACGTCATCGGTGACGTCATCGGTACGAGTAGTAGCGAAAGTGGACATTTTCGGGCAGTACATGAAGGTATTTGGGGTCGAGATGGACTATTCACGGTTCGAATGCGTCCTGGAAGGTGTCATCTTGTAGTTCTCGGGGTGTTCATTCCGATTTAAGGGATGTCCACGTCATCTGTGACATCATCAGTGACGTCATCAGTACGAGTTGTAGCGAAAGGGGGCATTTTGGGTGCTATGTAGGGGTATGTTTGGGGTAGAGAGGCACCATCCTTGGTTCGAATGGGTCGTGGAGGGTGTCAAAGTGAAGCTTGTGTGGGGTAGAGTTAGAATGGCGTGTTTTTGAATGCAAGTCGCGTCAATCTGCGCATGCGCAGTTGGTTGTAGTAAGTAAAGTGGCCATTTTGGGGCAGTACATGAAGGTGTTTGGGGTAGAGAGGACCATCCTTGGTCCGAATGCATCGTGTGAGGTGTCATTTTGTTGCTCTCGGGGTGTACATTCCGATTTGAGGGATGTCCGCGTCATCTGTGACGTCATCGGTACGAGTAGTAGCGAAAGTGGACATTTTGGGGCAGTTCATGAAGGTATTTGGGGTCGAGATGGGCTATTCACGGTTCGAATGCGTCCTGGAAGGTGTCATCTTGTAGTTCTCGGGGTGTACATTCCGATTTGAGGGATGTCCGCGTCATCTGTGACGTCATTGATGACGTCATCGGTACGAGTAGTAGCGAAAGTGGACCTTTTGTGGGTGCGTGGGGTGAATTTGGTGTAGAGAGGGACTATCCTTAGTCCGAATGCGTCGTGTGAGGTGTCATTTTGTAGCTCTCGAGGTGTACATTCCGAGTTGAGACATGTCCGAAGCATCTGTGACGTCATTGTTGACGTCATCAGTAGGAGTAGTAGCGAAAGTGGACATTTTGGGGCAGTGAAGGAAGGTATTCGGAGTAGAGAGGAACCATCCTTGGTCCGAATGCGTCCTGAGAGGTGTCATGTTGTAGCTCTCGGGGTGTACATTCCGAGCTGAGGGATATCCACAGCATCTGTGACGTCATTGGTGACGTCATCAGTACGAGTAGTAGCGAAAGTGAGCATTTTGGGGCAGTGAAGGATGGTATTTGGTGTAGAGATGGACCATCCGTGGTGCGAATGCGTCGTGTGAGGTGTCATCTTGTAGCAACGCCCACCAACGCCATTCTTAATGCTTCAACGCCCAGGTGAAATAGCTCAGAAGCTCTGATATTCCATGGAATTGTCACTAATTCTTCGAAATGCAGTGACGCCAGTCGACGCCCGTCGTTACACCTTAACACTCTAACATAACATCATGATATAGACCGGACAGAGAACAACAACAGCAACAACAACAATGATCACACATGAGAGAACAACAACAACAAGAAGTTTTTTTTTCATATAGTTTATTCTCCCCAATGTTACATCATACCCACGTTGGGGAGCCGCGTTGGGTATATTTACAATTCAAGAATATTCTTGTCCAATCAGAGGCCACCATTTGCATCTTGTCATATTCGCTCCCGTCCGTTACGACTTCGGCTTACTTGTCCAATCAGAAGTCGCCATTTCAGAGTTCCATCTTTCTGGCCGTTCGCTTCCTTGAACCGCTTCTTGTTCTAATCGTCATCGGACAGGCCAGGATACTGCCGGAGAAAAACATATCCTCAGATAGTTGCTTGCGCATTCTGAGTATCTATCAGTGCATGGGTGAATACTTTCATCCGATGGGGGTGTAGTGGGTCGTGCCTTTAACCACGTGAAGAACGTAACATTGGTGACCACTATCCGCCTGGTGTTGGGGACGCTGTTCATAGGCCTATTCTGGGCGGGATCCACAGTGTCCAGCGCTGGGGTCAGCACGCGCCCCAGCGACGCCCGATTGGTGATTGTGAAAGGATGGTCGTACACTGGGTTGATGGCACTGGAATAGAAATAGCACAATTCACGCGTCATCTTATGGTATAAGATGTACCCAAATGCTACATTTAATGTGAAGGACGTAGGTTGGTCATTGAAGATGGCTTCCACGTAGCTGCGTAGACGGGCGAGGTCGGTCAGTCGGAAATTGTACAAGTCCAATATAGAGCGATGACGGTGGAAGCAGTGTCGGATCATGGACCAATGGCGTCGATACATCTCACTCACTGGATAATCTTCGGGTAAGAGATCGCTGGAAACATCCACCGCATCTTCCAGAAAATGTTCGTTGTTGTCAGGTGTATGACTGGAAACAGTGACGCTAGGGACCGGCTGGATATCTAGGCTCTTCTGAGCTGTGGGTATAGGCGGGCTCTCCGTGATCGCATCACCAGTGGCATTCTCCTCCCCGGGTTCATCTTCAGTGGATCTGTCCCTCCTGGGTACCTCTTTAGTGGAAAGTTGTCCTCATGCCGTGGTGATGCACCATGAATCAAACGTTCATGCCGTTTTAACTGACTGGGTGGTTTGAAGAGTTGACCACATTCTTCGCATGGACGCTTGGATGGCCCATGAATTGAACGTTCATGGCGCTGTAAATGATCTGGGCGCTGAAACGACAGTGTAGGCCTACATATCGTACAGCTATACCGGGAGGTTCCATCGTGCTTGGTAGCCTCATGGCGACGCAAGTCGTGCCGGCGAGTGAATGATTTCGAGCACGTAGTACAAGTGAACATCTTGGTGGCTGACAGAGTGTCTGATGAAACGGCCAGGCCGTTTCCTTTTTATAGCAAGCTAGCTGTTGATCTATTTTTAGCACAATCCGTTCTAAACTAGTGGAAAACCTCATCACCTCTAGCCAAAAGGGCTAATATCGGTCCCCGGGCTTA
>JAVTVY010053123.1:0-28052 GCA_036873755.1 Hanleya hanleyi | reverse complement strand
AGTCCGTCATTTACAATCCCGCCGTCGTCCCCAGAGAAGATCCATAATCCCAAGACCTATTCCATATAACAGTATTTGACAAATACTATTGATCCCAATACAATCTTGATGTTCTGAACTCAAGCCTGGAAATCAACAAGGTCTGAATAACAACGAACCTGAGTAAATCACAATGTGAGAAACCCGAGCAGAATTGAAACAAGTGGTAGGTTGACGCCAAACGAACGGACTTTCACTCCCACCGTGGTCTAACCGATGTTAGAGAATGACGCACAGATGTATGAGAGACACATGACGGTGTAGTGAAAATGTCAAGATGCAACAGGAAAGCGTAATGTGAAACGTTGTATATGATAAACAACGTAGTGATTTCCTCATTCACAACCACTTAATGAATATACATACTCATAATGGAGCAGGATACAAACTTGTAACAGTACACGACGTAACAGAGGGGCGTTGCAAACAGTAACCCCGTAGTCGATTGTAATAATTTTCCTTCTCTTAAAACGCAGTAGAGATGAACACATTAAATGCCTGTAGCGTTAATCACCCAATGTAAGCTCAAAGAGGTAAATGGGATCTTGGATCTTTGTGTCAGTGAATATGAAAATGTGTCAGTGAAGATGGTTACATTATGATCTCTCTCGATGTAATTTGTCTCCTGTACATGAAATACAGTACTGGAGATTTATATGGAGAGAATATTAAACATTTACAAAAATGTTACTATTAATAACCAAATAGTCACACAACCAACATTCAGAACAAAGAATTTTTCCAGGTAACCAAGAAAGATCCAAAAAGAATTTAAAATTCCCGAAGAGAGGAAATACATTTAAAGTCTCTCGCCGGCAGGAAAATGAGGTTATTCAAAATTTAGAATTTGAAATGACCTAGCATGAACAATTTGTCGAGAAGAGCAGTAAAAACATTACAAACAGCAGTTAGATGCTCCAGTAGACTGAACCAGTAATACATACCTGGTAGAAGAAACCATAGAAGACTTCACGACTTACGAGTCATTAGGCTTGATCCTTGCCGGCCAATACTTTCCCACTCATGCTCGTAACTTTAAATTTTCACATAGGGAAGAAATTAAAATTAGTGCATAACTCCATCTGAATTATAAGCATCAAACAGTATACAGATGGAACCAACTTGGTGTGAAACAAAAAAAAAAGACATATCACAATGTAATAATCCGACAATTGTGTTTCAAGAATATCACAGTTTCACAATAAACGAGGTTGAGTGGATGAATGAGTTTACTCAAGAAAAGATTTAATCATGTAATCATCAGACAATTGTGTTTCAAGGATATCACACTTTCATAATAAACAAGGGTGAAATGGATGAATAGATTTACTCATGTAATCATCAGACAATTGTGTTTTCGAAGGGATATCACACTTTCCATAATAAACAAAGTGTGAATGGATGAATAGATTTACTCATGTAATCATCAGACAATTGTGTTTTCAAGGATATCACACTTTCATAATAAACAAGTGTGAATGGATGAATAGATTTACTCATGTAATCATCAGACAATTGTGTTTCAAGGATATCACACTTTCATAATAAACAAGGGTGATTGGATGAATAGATTTACTCATGTAATCATCAGACAATTGTGTTTCAAGGATATCACACTTTCATAATAAACAAGGGTGATTGGATGAATAGATTTACTCATGTAATCATCAGACAATTGTGTTTCAAGGATATCACACTTTCATAATAAACAAAGGGTGAATGGATGAATAAGATTACTCACTCACGTAAACCCACACGTGATCTCATTGTTGTTCGACATACCCTTCATTCCATACAGAGATTAGAAAAGAAGCTCATTAAGATGCGACTCAGGGTCGAAATAGAAAGGGGTTGACATGTGGTTACGTAACACAAACGCAACAATCATGCTTCATATTTATGTCAGTTTGAAAGACATAAAACCTCCGTAAGGTCTCTCTTGAACATAGGATATCAAAATCAACGTAATAATACTTGATAACAAGAGATTACATTTTGGTAGGCCCAAGGTACTCCAAAAATGCGAGACCGAACAGAAGCAACAACAACAACATGAAAAATTTACGGCTGCAAATGAATTATCAAAACTCTTCGGCGGGAAGAATTACGAAAAACCCCCGCCGAAGAGGATACCAATTACAGCCCTACTTGAGATCAACACAAACTCAAAGCATAAATTCATGAATCAACGAAACCAAACCTATTCGTTTATTGTAGAGATCACAATCGGCCTTCAAAGCTCCGCACTGAAAGGCAGAACTCCCCAGAGGAGGTACACAAATCGACTAGGGCAAGGGAAACAACTCCTATCGTGACGCATTGCGACAGAGAATTAGGCCTAAACAGCTGGTATAATATGTTGATTTTGATTGTTTATTGGTATTCCTCCAGTTAAATTTGTATACGGCCTCGAAGAGGTGTTTTATACAATAAGATGAACTAAATCTGTCACAGATTTAAGCAAAAATTAACGAGGACGCCCCACAACAAAATCACAGCGGGTACTTGTAGTACGAAAGGAGACGCAATATTGAATAAACATGGACTCCATCCCGCAGGGCTGAGTTATCAGATAAGCCTAAGATTTATATTGACTTTTAGAAAATATTGTCGGGCAATAATTTCAAGATATAAATTTTGAAAAACTCCGACCAGAGCCAATAAACTTAGCGACGTACGAGCCAATAAACACATGTCAGATGGGGAAAAACAAACCATGTGAAGTCTAAAGATTTGCCCAAACATTTTGAAGACAGACCACGTGGTGACCTATATAAGATACTAGAAATTCCCCGGTGGACGAAAACTACGACAACATGTGAAAAACAGAATGCGGGGTCTCACACCCAGGATATAACCCAATCGTCTAAAATTGAAGTAACAAGACGTTTACGATATAGAGTCGCTGATTCCTGGATAGACGGAAACGCAAATTTTTGACACTCAAAGGTAGGTCCAAACGACCGACCCTAAAACGAGATAACATGGATTTAGAACTGCGTTTAAGATTCACCCGCAAAGGAGAAATCAACATGAGGTTCATTTCGTTCAGTGGAAAAACCACTGCAATCTTTTGTCCGACGAGAACAAAAGACTGCTCAGGCAAGGAAAATCTTTGTTGAATTAGACAAAGAAAAACCGGTTTGGCTGTGTCAATTCATGCTAACATAGCCATACCTGTACATGCTCAAGGCTGAGAAAACTCGTTCCCGCTAGGAATTTTACAAAGGCGGGCAAGATCTGCTTTCTAAGGGCAACATTTAAAGCATTCATGACATCTAACAAGAGCAAATTCCAACAAGCGTCTGTCGATTTCCGAAAGGGTCGGATCGTCAGAGGCCAGTAAAAGGTAAAACCCGTCTAGCCTGGATATATAATTTCCCCACGCTAACGGGCTCATAATACACACACGGCGCAAGTACTTCGCCGCTAACACAACTCTTTACAAGAAAAACAAACCATGTGAGAGTCCAAACTGGACCAACAATTCCCACACGAATTACATGCATTAGATATCGGAAACTCAGACAAAACTAATGAAAGAATTTCCGAGAATAATGAAAGAATTTCCGACAAGAAATAACACAATTCCAAAACCGATAAGGATACGCGGGTCGTTACAACAACAACCCAGGTTGTATAAACACTTCCTTCTTGTGTACCGGTCGAGGTACAACAGAGAATAAAGGACGAGAATGGTTTGTGCAGACACCTTTATAGTAATGCACTGGAGTGGATGTGAGGCTCTCCTGGGACAGCTCTCCGCTAGGGGAGCTAACTTTTAGTTTTAACTTCCGTTTTCTACGTTGTATCATCTTCCTGACGGAGATTAATAGGCATTGAATTGAAACAGGTTACGATTTGTGACATAAAATTTAGCCTTCAAATATCCTTGCTAATAACTCTTAAAGTATTCATCAAAAATATTTGAACTTAGTTTCATATAAAAGTTTCCGAACGAAATAAGCCTGCCTTGCTCTTTTTCGTTTATAATTTCTTCCTGGAAACGATTTTAGGACTTGAAAGTTCAATAATTCGGAAAACCAATGGGAACTTCACCTAAAAGCACGGCTCACTTCGAAACAAAGGAAAATATAGGACTATTATTTAGTTCTGCAGCATTGTGTCTAAATCTAATCGCTTTTTTGCTCAGTAGGATGAAAATTATCAGAAAGCCAAACTGGAATATATATATACACCTGGAAGAAAGTTAAGCACCCCCTAATATAATGACTAATAACACACCGATGTTAATGTGTAGCCTGTGTCTGGTGGTAGGTATGATAATAATGATGATCCAACAAATCGTGGCGAACGTCCTTCATGGAAAGTGACACGAAAAAATATCATGGGAAGCATGTGGAAAAGGGAACCCACGAATTTTCTCAAATGCAGTTTGTGCACTCCCCATATTTCGGTATTTAATGTGTATGGGTTGCAATATTCAATCATTATCTGTCACCATGGCACGAAGAAGGATATCAGATGCACAGAGATGGCAAATTATTGGTACGCTTTCAACCGGTATGTCCTTTAAAGCAATTGGTCGTCAACTCAATATCCACTACACAGTTATCAGCCGTCTGGTGAGGACACACTGGGAAACCAATGAGGTGAAGGGCCGTCCACGTTCCGGACGACCCCGGGTGACATCACAACGTCAAGACGGGACACTTCTGAGGCGAATTCGACGACATACATTCGCCGCAATTACTGTTCTGAAGAACCTCTGGTTACCAAATTACCGAGAACAGTCAGAAATCGCCTAAGAAGGGCCAGGTATCGGTCCAGAAGGGTCATCAAACGTCCTCTCCTGAGTGATCATCACCAACGAGTACGTTTGGCTTGGTATATAGCACGACACCGCTGGAATCTGAGGAGTTGGCGAAGAATTCATTGGTCGGATGAAAGCCGGTTCCTTCTTCATGTAACCGATGGACGCGTGAGATTTTGGAGGCAGCCAAATACAGCCTATACACCAAGAAACATCAAACCGACAGTTGCCTTTGATGGGGGTTCAGTAATGGTGTGGGGCTGTGTCTCTCATGACTGTAAGCTTGACATGGTAAGAATAGGTGGGAATCTGAATGGCAATCAGTACATCCGGGATGTCCTTGTCCCAGTTGTTGTCCCCCATTTTGGTAACTATCCTCTTGCTACCAGACCTGTGTTTAGGGATGACAACGCTAGACTGCACGGTTTTCGTGCAGTGACAGCATTCATTCAGAATAATGCAGTGCCTCATCTTCCTTGGCCCGCCACGAGTCCTGATCTGAATCCTCTGGAGCACATTTGGGACATTCTTGGGCGGCGAATACAAGCACGTGAACCTCCAGTACAAAATCTGCGTTAAGTTGGAAGCAGCTTTGCACCAGGAATGGCGACAGTTTCCTATGCAACGGATACGACGATTGACTGGGGGGATGCTACGCCGGGTAGATGCAGTTATCCAAACACATGGAGGATACACCAGATATTGAATTGGAAAACTTTCCCTTGTTACAAATGACTTTTTTATCCATTCATATCCAAACCATATTGCCTGGTTCACTCTCCAGCTCCATACTTGTAACGAGTATCATTTCGAGCTCAAACAGTTATTTTTTTGGTACGCCAGTGCTATCATTAAAATGATAAAGAAAACTGTCATTATTGTGTTTTCTTGTAGCCAGAACATGACCTTACATGATAGCATGCAGTTTTACAAACTTACTGTGCGTGTACACCTCTGATATCGATCAATACATATACCTTTGTAAATGTTCGTGGGAGTGCTTAACTTTTTTCCAGGTGTACATATAAAAGTAAAAAGTTTAGGACAGGTAAGTTTCTCCAACCAAGTTAAATGACTTGTGACCCAGTCTAAATCTTACTTAATTTTCATTATTAGTGTTAAAAGAATGTTCATTACTGTATCAATTTATCTCCACGTTTTAGACATGAATGGCTCACCTGTGTGGCTCACCTGTAGTGTTACCCTGAAGTGGGGATCTCCAGACGTTTTATCTGACCGTTCATTTTCAAACGTTAATTTTGGCACAAGGAAATCTCTTTTGCCATGAACCTATTGAGTTTACAATTTCCTTGTAAGGAATCCTGGAAGACTCAGCCGGTTCATTTTACACGCTGGTGCCATTTTATAAGTTTAAGCAGGCAAACAACAATATCCTTCTTCTGTTATTTTTAATTCTACGCTTTCATATTCTAAATTACTGATCTAAAGATAAAATGACCAAACTATTGGCAACGCTTTATTAAACCATCAAGACTAAGTTGTGTTGTTTATCATTTTTATTAGTTTGGTTATACTCTTCATATCTAATTTTACCTTAACTTTTCCAAATTCTTACTCCCCAATTGTCTATCCCGATGTGCTTCACTATAAAATTAAATATGTTCATGAACCATGCTTTAGAACCTCTGAAACATCCGTAATTTCTGTTCCACTTTTTGTAATTAAGTTATTCATCAGTTTAACCATGAATTTCCCGTTGTCCAAATTGCAAAAAAAAAAAAATGTTAGGTTCTATCCATATTCAATTTATCATGCTCTTGACATAATCCCTCGTACCTTATTTTATTCTCATGTACTTCAATTTCTAGAGCTATTTCGTATTCAAATTCTCTTTATATTTACTTTCTTTCGCCAGGATAAATATGAAATTGTCTTTCCTCAGATTAACATGAGAAAATTTAACTTGAATTCAGTTTCGTGGATACTCGGTAAACACGTTATTTGCTGCTGGTCTGTGTTACGCCAACCTGTGAGAGTAATGCTGGTAGGTAATCAACACTTCTTACAGATTGTTTTGATGCATTCATCCATTCGCTATTTCTTTAGAAATGCTCCCGATGCCGCACTGTCTTTCTCTGCTAATTTCATGCTTTTATGAAAAAGTAAACATTTATAAACAATGTTTCTATTTATTAACAAATCAAACCTGTTTCAATTCAATGCCATTAATCTCCGTCAGGAAGATGATACAACGTAGAAAACGGAAGTTAAAACCAAAAGTTAGCTCCCCTAGGCGGAGAGTTGTCCGCCCCTAGGAGAGCCTCCCATTCACTCCAGTGCATTACTATAAAGGTGTCTGCACAAACCATTCTCGTCCTCTATTCTCATTGTAATTACCGAGACCCGTAGTGTTTGAGGCCGGCATGAGGGGACGGAGGGAGGGACAATCAAATTGAAACAGGTTTGATTTGTTAATAAATAGAAACATTGTTTATAAATGTTTACTTTTTATGTCACAAATCGTAACCTGTTTCAATTCAATGCCACAGTACCAACATATGGAGGAGGGAATCTCGGCCTTGTGGTAACTCCCATAGCAGACTAGTAATCGCTGGAATGACACAGACATGGATATCAAATCGAGACATTAATACTCAACAAATTAACTCTGGTCATAAATGCATAGAGTAATTGGAGAAACTGATACAGTTTACTTATCTTCTGATTGTCTCCATCCATGAAGCTGTGCTCGTGGTGTGGTACAGCAATCCAACCAAGATTATTCCTCGTGTGCCTTCGGCCGCTTAGATAGGTCCTCTTGGTAGGCACTGTATGTTACTGGGATGGTACTCTCTAACCCAAGCCGTGTACATACAGGGCGATACTTGGTCTGACCATAAGTATCCTGAGGGACACTCCAACTTAGAGGGTCACCAAGACCACACCACTCTCAGTAAAACAAGCACCCTCAGGACAATTCACCATTCTTGGAGAGATGAGAAGAACACGTTGGAATTGCCGTGCAAGTTCCCTGGGTCCCGAAGCTCGCCGTCAACCCTCTGTACTTGCGTCACTAATGTTGACCCTAGGACTGGAGCAGGTGTTCTTTTGAGAAGACTGGCCAGGGACCCAGCTGAGACATCTAGAAGGGAGTCAGTTTCTGGAAGACACAAGCAAAATTTGCAGTTAGGAGTAAACCCTATCCTAGTGTCAGGCCTTCATTGGTAATTATAAAATCCATGGCCGGTCAACTGACTTATTTCTACCTTCTGAGATGCCTTTATCATATAATATATGTAATGATAACAATATGTCTGAGATGAGATGAGATGATACAGCAAGCTGGCTGTCTTGCTGCGAGGGTGACAATTTTGCCGCCCCCCCCTCTTTTCTGAAATTACTCACAACGTGCTGGGTAGCCACAGTGGCCCAAGCGTGGTCACACTATTGATTGCACTGTCATACCACTCAGACAGAAATTAGTGAACGTGGAGTTAATTGATCAGGCACCAGACAGGACATTGTCAAGGAGGGGTCAGTTCTTCCCTACGTGCCATGACGCAGCGATGGCACGAATCACATTAGAAGCAGAAGACATAGCGGGGGCGTCAATGGAATATCTACCTTCTGCCAATTGATAAGACTATTTTATGGTCTTCTTCAACTACGCGGCTTTTTAAATGTCAAGCCTTGCTGACAGGCGAAGGGACAGAATAACCGTAGCCGAAAACCGTGAACGGATCGGTACGAGTAAGATGGTGGCGAAAGGCTCGAAAGGACATAGCAGAAGATCGTCCTCGAGGCCATGTACAAAGTCTGACCACACAGGAATGGAGTACGATTGTTGAGCGTCCGGACCCGAACGAACAGACTCATTTTTGGCGATAAATTCAGGAAAAAGGGCCGAAAAGAAATGCAGGAACAATCCGCTGTCCAGGTCATAGGAGATCTACAAGAGCATTTAGTTCAGAAACACTCTGGACGCCAAAGCAAACGCCGCCACAAAGTCCGTCTTATAAGATACAGCTTCATATAGACACGGACTCTTAAGGGTTCAAAAGGTGGAATGATCAGAGCACACAGAACCACACGATATCTTATTTCGGTAATCTTTGGCGAGTACACACAACTGTAATGCGAGTCTTTCATCAAGTCCCGTATCTATATGGTCCTACACAGGTATGAACGACTTTGCACCAGTCTCTCATATCTATATGGGTCGACTTATGTGTGAATAGCAAACATTTATAAACAATGTTCCTATTTGTTACCAAATCAAACCTGCTTAATTCTATGCAGCGTGAATAAGCGCAAAGATATTATCGTTGAGGTTAATGTCAGTACCAAATGTAAGCCGTAACACCCTAGCCAGAGCAGAAAGATAGCCTCCCATGGTGCTAATAGAGACTCCATATCCTGGTGAAGGTGAAGGAGGAAGTCAATTACGAGGAAAAAAGTCGGGAACGATATCACATCCTCGGCACCAGGACCAATAAATCCGCTGAAGAGACCGAACCCAAAAGAGATGTAGTGCGTAAGGTCCTACATATAATAATCAACCCTAAGGATGAGGACAGAACCATAATGTCAAAGTCTAACCAAAGGTGTAATGGTCTAAACAGGAATAAAGTACTTGATGGAAAAACAGTTTTCCGACTGTCTCCAAGTACCCCACGAAGACATTGTGTTGTTTAAGCACCATCCTAAGGTAAATGGATCCCAACATAATGTTTGAGTGATAAAGTCAACATGGTTCTGTGTTAATACAACACTGTGCTGAATTCAATTCAAAGGTGACTAGTCCGTCATTTACAATCCCGCCGTCGTCCCCAGAGAAGATCCATAATCCCAAGACCTATTCCATATAACAGTATTTGACAAATACTATTGATCCCAATACAATCTTGATGTTCTGAACTCAAGCCTGGAAATCAACAAGGTCTGAACCAAACTCTCTCTGTAGAATAACAACGAACCTGAGTAATCACAATGTGAGAAACCCGAGCAGAATTGAAACAAGTGGTAGGTTGACGCCAAACGAACGGACTTTCACACCCACCGTGGCGTTATGGCGTACCGGAAATGTCTAACCGATGTTAGAGAATGACGCACAGATGTATGAGAGACACATGACGGTGTAGTGAAAATGTCAAGATGCAACAGGAAAGCGTAATGTGAAACGTTGTATATGATAAACAACGTAGTGATTTCCTCATTCACAACCACTTAATGAATATACATACTCATAATGGAGCAGGATACAAACTTGTAACAGTACACGACGTAACAGAGGGGCGTTGCAAACAGTAACCCCGTAGTCGATTGTAATAATTTTCCTTCTCTTAAAACGCAGTAGAGATGAACACATTAAATGCCTGTAGCGTTAATCACCCAATGTAAGCTCAAAGAGGTAAATGGGATCTTGGATCTTTGTGTCAGTGAATATGAAAATGTGTCAGTGAAGATGGTTACATTATGATCTCTCCCGATGTAATTTGTCTCCTGTACATGAAATACAGTACTGGAGATTTATATGGAGAGAATATTAAACATTTACAAAAATGTTACTATTAATAACCAAATAGTCACACAACCAACATTCAGAACAAAGAATTTTTCCAGGTAACCAAGAAAGATCCAAAAAGAATTTAAAATTCCCGAAGAGAGGAAATACATTTAAAGTCTCTCGCCGGCAGGAAAATGAGGTTATTCAAAATTTAGAATTTGAAATGACCTAGCATGAACAATTTGTCGAGAAGAGCAGTAAAAACATTACAAACAGCAGTTAGATGCTCCAGTAGACTGAACCAGTAATACATACCTGGTAGAAGAAACCATAGAAGACTTCACGACTTACGAGTCATTAGGCTTGATCCTTGCCGGCCAATACTTTCCCACTCATGCTCGTAACTTTAAATTTTCACATAGGGAAGAAATTAAAATTAGTGCATAACTCCATCTGAATTATAAGCATCAAACAGTATACAGATGGAACCAACTTGGTGTGAAACAAAAATCACAATGTAATAATCCGACAATTGTGTTTCAAGAATATCAGTTTCACAATAAACGAGGTTGAGTGGATGAATGAGTTTACTCAAGAATAGATTTACTCATGTAATCATCAGACAATTGTGTTTCAAGGATATCACACTTTCATAATAAACAAGGGTGAAAATGGATGAATAGATTTACTCATGTAATCATCAGACAATTGTGTTTCAAGGATATCACACTTTCATAATAAACAAGTGTGAATGGATGAATAGATTTACTCATGAAATCATCAGACAATTGTGTTTCAAGGATATCACACTTTCATAATAAACAAGGGTGATTGGATGAATAGATTTACTCATGTAATCATCAGACAATTGTGTTTCAAGGATATCACACTTTCACTCACGTAAACCCACACGTGATCTCATTGTTGTTCGTCATACCCTTAATTCCATAAAGAGATTAGAAAAGAAGCTCATTAAGATGCGACTCAGGGTCGAAATAGAAAGGGGTTGACATGTGGTTACGTAACACAAACGCAACAATCATGCTTCATCTTTATGTCAGTTTGAAAGACATAAAACCTCCGTAAGGTCTCTCTTGAACATAGGATATCAAAATCAACGTAATAATACTTGATAACAAGAGATTACATTTTGGTAGGCCCAAGGTACTGAATGTATGAAAAATGATCCTACCAAAAATGCGAGACCGAACAGAAGCAACAACAACAACATGAAAAATTTACGGCTGCAAATGAATTATCAAAACTCTTCGGCGGGAAGAATTATGAAAACCCCCGCCGAAGAGGATACCAATTACAGCCCTACTTGAGATCAACACAAACTCAAAGCATAAATTCATGAATCAACGAAACCAAACCTATTCGTTTATTGTAGAGATCACAATCGGCCTTCAAAGCTCCGCACTGAAAGGCAGACTCCAAGGGAAACAACTCCTATCGTGACGCATTGCGACAGAGAATTAGGCCTAAACAGCTGGAATAATATGTTGATTTTGATTGTTTATTGGTATTCCTCCAGTTAAATTTGTATACGGCCTCGAAGAGGTGTTTTATACAATAAGATGAATAAAAATCTGTCACAGATTTAAGCAAAAATTAACGAGGACGCCCCACAACAAAATCACAGCGGGTACTTGTAGTACGAAAGGAGACGCGATATTGAATAAACATGGACTCCATCCCGCAGGGCTGAGTTATCAGATAAGCCTAAGATTTATATTGACTTTTAGAAAATATTGTCGGGCAATAATTTCAAGATATAAATTTTGAAAAACTCCGACCAGAGCCAATAAATTTAGCGACGTACGAGACACATGTCAGATGGGGAAAAACAAACCATGTGAAGTCTAAAGATTTGCCCAAACATTTTGAAGACAGACCACGTGGTGACCTATATAAGATACTAGAAATTCCCCGGTGGACGAAAGCTACGACAACATGTGAAAAACAGAATGCGGGGTCTCACACCCAGGATAAAACCCAATCGTCTAAAAATGAAGTAACAAGACGTTTACGATATAGAGTCGCTGATTCCTGGATAGACGGAAACGCAAATTTTGACACTCAAAGGTAGGTCCAAACGACCGACCCTAAAACGAGATAACATGGATTTAGAACTGCGTTTAACCCGCAAAGGAGAAATCAACATGAGGTTCATTTCGTTCAGTGGAAAAACCACTGCAATCTTTTGTCCGACGAGAACAAAAGACTGCTCAGGCAAGGAAAATCTTTGTTGAATTAGACAAAGAAAAACCGGTTTGGCTGTGTCAATTCATGCTAACACAGCCAGACCTGTACATGCTCAAGGCTGAGAAAAGTCGTTCCCGCTATGGAATATTTACAAAGGCGGGCAAGATCTGCTTTCTAAGGGCAACATTTAAAGCATTCATGACATTTAACAAGAGCAAATTCCAACAAGCGTCTGTCGATTTCCGAAAGGGTCGGATCGTCAGAGGCCAGTAAAAGGTAAAAACCCGTCTAGCCTGGATATATAATTTCCCCACGCTAACGGGCTCATAATACCTAACACAAACTCTTTACAAGAAAAACAAACCGTGTGAGAGTCCAAACTGGACCAACAATCCCACACGAATTACATGCATTAGATATCGGAAACTCAGACAAAACTAATGAAAGAATTTCCGACAATAATGAAAGAATTTCCGACAAGAAAATAACACAATTTCAAAACCGATAAGGATACGCGGGTCGTTACAACAACAACCCAGGTTGTATAAACACTTCCTTCTTGTGTACTGGTCGAGGTACAACAGAGAATAGAGGCCGAGAATGGTTTGTGCAGACACCTTTATAGTAATGCACTGGAGTGAATGGGAGGCTCTCCTAGGGGCGGACAACTCTCCGCCTAGGGGAGCTAACTTTTAGTTTTAACTTCCGTTTTTCTACGTTGTATCATCTTCCTGACGGAGATTAATGGCATTGAATTGAAACAGGTTACGATTTGTGACATAAAAACTCCCACTCGACCTCCGCTGGGATGAGGCAACCATCAGAATGTGTCACAGAATACAGGCTATGGATGACATTGAACCATTACGGAAACAGTGGATGCTCTGGGAAACGCATGGTAGTTACGAATGCTACCCTTCCCCGTTCGGGAATATGCTGTCACTCATGACTGATATCCGTCAACATACAGGAATCAACATCAGGCTAGCAGAATCACCCTCCCTGCTAAAATATAGAAATATCTCCCATCCGAAGGAAAAACCACAGCACTGGCTCAGATTCGGTTCATCCAAGTCCCGTACAAGAAACCAAGAAATCCAAGCACAGGCCTTCATTGAAGCAGAACAGCTGAAGATGCCACTTGATGCCGTCATCGCCTATACAGATGGTTCCTGTCTAAAAAACCCGGGGCCATGTCGGTCCGGAGCCCTGATTCTTCTTCCCAATACTCGACATGAAGTCAGGGTTACCCATGCAGTAGCTCCAAGGGGATCAATCATGCTGGCTGAATTGGATGCCATCCAACAGGTGCTCAACTACATCAGGGCCGCATCAAAAACTACCATTCCTCACTCTGCTCCACTGTACATCCTCTCCGACAGTCAGTGTGCAGTTGGAGTACTTACCTTGAACTGGGAGCCAAATAGCCACCATCGCCTAATTCAGGCTATAATTCAGTCCATCCACCAGTTAGAAGAGCAGGGAATGAAAATTGAATTCATCTGGGCCCCTGGACATGCGAATATAGCTGGAAATGAAGTTGCTGACCAGTTGGCCAAGGAAGCAGCAAACGAGGCTAGAACACTTCCCCTGGAAAACAACATCACTACATCGCAAGAAGTAAAACAGGCAAGCCGACACCTATCTCAGAAAAAATGGCAAAGACGGTGGGACATGTCGGACCGGGGAAGACATCTCTACCAGTACAAACCCACTATCCAGCTCAAACCAGTATTTGACGTTCCATCCAGAGAATGGTCTGTAGCCCTTACTCAGCTCCGTACAGGCTACTCTTGTCTAAAAGCTTACCGCTCCAATTTTGAAGCAAATGGATCTCCCCTAGGCCTCTGCAGCTGTGGTGAGGCGGAGACCACAGAACATGTCCTGATCCGCTGACCTAAATATGATGCAGAGAGGGAACTTCTCCGAGTTAGACTTGTTACAGCGACCGGCCAATCATCATTACACTGCTCTTCACTGCTCGGCAATGACACTGATGAGCCAGCAGAATACCGTACGACGACTGCCACATTACTCTGCCGATTCCTCCACACAACTGGACTCTTTAAGATCGAGGAGCCCCCAAAGTGTGAGAGCCTGTGATCCGATCCGAAACCATCACATACCTCAGTACATAGTGTGTTTACTTTGTGTTAAGTACCAGTGAGAAGTAAAGTTATTCCTTAGAGTTTTGCGTGCCACTGGCACATGGATCAAGGATCAAGGAATTTGAAATGTTTCTGTGCTGCCCTAATGTGGGACACTTGTTTCAGGATAATAGACAGATCAGTTAAATTCAATGCCAGAAAATGGGTGCCTAGTCTAGTAATTTTAAAAATCAACTTCAGTTGTTTTGGTTTGTTTCAATGTTTGCACCATGGATTCGATTTTACCTCCATGTTTGCACCATCTCAAAAAAGTTTTGTCAGTATAAAAAAATTTCAACTCTTCTTTATGTATCTCCAAATCAAAGAACGATATAGTGAGGTTGATATTGTGGCTAAATCAATTCGCTGTCTTTGAATTATCCATTCAAACTTTATTAACTACGGTACAATCAAACTTTGGTTTCAGTTTCAACATCGTACAATGCGTACATGCGAACGACATGCCAGTTTCTTTACAACAACAACACGACAAGATCGTTCAACTTTGAGTGAAAACAAATGCCCTATGCGAAGATTACATCGTCTCCTTTATCATAAATACTATTCAGCGATGGTCAGATATTTACCTGTCCATTCCAAGGAGAGTTGGACGTCTTTGGGGGCTTGTCATTCCCACATGTCAAACTTTCCCAGCAATTTTTTTTTTTTCGCCACACAACGCCATTCGGAAACCTCCACATACATTCAGTATGAATACAGGTTTTACGGTTACCGACGGCATGACCCCGATAACAGTTCGGGAAACGGACATAAATAATTAGCTCACGGAAATGACCGAAGATGCCGACCTATTTATTCTGGTATGAATCATTTCCTGCTTGTTTGCCCGCAATATCTTTCGGTTATAAATTACGAAATATTGGCCTTTGGAGACTTCAGTTTTTTTCCAAAATTTCAGTATTTCCCTTCTAAAACTCTCAGACTTCAGTTTTTTGGTGGCAAAATTGAGTTTTTACGGGAGTTTTGACACCGAATACCGGGGTCAAAACACGACGTGTATGAAACCCTGGAGTTAGAGCCATCACCTTTAAATGGTGACGGCCATCACCTTTTGAGGGTGATGATGTGGCCTCATCACCGTTAAAAGGTGACGACCTAAATTTAAATCCTTGCTCATCACTCTTCAGAGGTGATGATCATCATTTTAAAGGTGATCATAAAAAGGGTGATGGATCTAACTCATCACCTTTTCGGGGTAATAGTTATCACCTTTTCTGATTGTATAGATTCAAATACATTCCCATGAAATGGTGATGCCATCATTATGCTTCCAGTATATTGAAAATAGGATTTAACTGATCTGATCATGGCACTGGTCAAAATCGTTTCACTTTCTTAAAAGGACAATGTATCTTTAGATGGGTAAATTGGCCCCAGGTCAAGTGCAGTGTAGAAGTATCAAAATAGAATACTTCACTACAAGAAATTGTTCAATTGGCATAGAGTACAATTATATTATATTGAATACTCAGAAAATTTCAAAGCACTGAGTCTCATGATTCTCGAGTAAAGGAGACATAAGGTAGTGCATTTGTGCAAAATAGTTGATTTTGAGGTGAAAAACAATTCCTATTGTTCTCAGTAAACACATGAAGATAAACGATAACCAGAACCAGATTCGGCCTCCGTATTGGAACAGCGAGTATGCCGTATCAAGCTGGTTCTGGTTATCGTTTATCTTCGTATACGTTTGTGTTTTCCCCTCAAAATTGGCGATTTTGCACGAATGCACTACTTCACGGCCCTGTTATTCAAGAATGATGAGACTCAGTGCCTTGAAACTTTTCTGAGTGTCAAATATAATATTGTATTTCATGCCAATTGAACAATTTCTTGTACATGTATATGTGATTTTTCTATTTTTTGGCACTTCTACCGCACACGTTCTGGGGCCATTTACTCATCTGGAATGTAGTAATGCTCCATAAATATCACATCCACACGTACACTTAACACATATGAATGTATAAATTGTCCATATAAGGCCAAGGTCCAAACCATATATGGAGTACTGCCTGGCAAGGGGTATATTAGTAGTGTATCCTACTTCTGAATATGCGATGAAAAACATCTGTTTGTGTGTTTCCGTTCTTTCAAGAGTTTATGGCAAAAGTTGGAGATCCGGGTTTATCCAACATGACCACAATTTCGTGGAATATGATATGTCCATGTTAAGTATAAGTTATATCAGACCACTTTACGGAATGAAACCCGTGCTCTCCATCGAGGATAAGACCAGGGCCTGATCTAGACTTTTAGTTTGGGCACCCTTGTGTATTAAATGGTATAAATATAGCCTGATAACTTAATATCTGGCAATATTACTTGCATTAGTATAGGTTTCAGCCTGTTCAGAGAGGGAATTTGCTAAAAAAAAAATTTCTAGACAAAAGTTGAGTGAAAGTTCACTCAAGTGATCCCACTCAATACTGGAGTGAGATTTTCATTCTACTTAAGTTACTTTTCACTCAACTTGAGTTGAATGCACTCAACTTGAATGACATTCACTCAAGCATAAGAGTGCATGGAAATTGATCTCACTCAAGTTGAGTGAACTTGAGTGGTTTTAACTCGAGTTGAGTGAAATGTAACCCAAGTTGAGTGAAAAGTAACTCAAGTTTGAGTGAACAGGAACATTTCACTCAAACTTGAATGGAACAGTTCACTCAAGTTTTTTTCGAGAGTATGCACATGTAGCAATAGCAACTAAAACCAGGTTAGAGCACTTTCTCATACAACATCTCACTGTGTTCCTTTGTGACTAACATGTCAACACAAAGCAGGCGTTCTCAGTAATTGATGTTTACTAACAACATATATCATAAAACCGCTGCCTATACTTTCATTAAACTAACGATACTCTAGAAATGTAACCACATATATTATCTGCGTGTCCAGGTCCGGTTTGAATGATTACTCATCAGACTGCCAGTTGTTGTCGGAAAACCCTGTAACCCACACAAGTGAAACCGAGGCTTTGGTGGGAGAGCTCAAATGTCACATACCATCTTCATTTTATCCAGATAATTTCTACGTTCCCACTTCGAACATGCCTTGATTTATCTGACCCCCTTCAGTGTTCAAAATCCGAGGTGTGAATTTCACATAGACGAACGTTCGTCGAAACAATCAGAACCTTGTTTGTGTAGAGGGACATCAGCCTCAATTAGCGGCGTCATTCCGCCTAATATGGCGTTTGTATTAGCCTACTATATAGGTTAGCCAATCAATAACGCTGTTCTATGACCTTATTATATGTTTGCCAATCAACAATGCTGTTCTACGACCCATTTTGAAATTCAAATGTTTTCGAGGTCAGTGACCTCTCGTGATAAAATTAAGATGGTCAACAACAGGATATCAAACTAAATCAGAATGTACATTTCTAACACAATATTCACAAACACCATGTGGGAGCAGGCCAATGCTAAAATATAAGGCCAACAATCGGCATGACAGATATATAAAAAAAAACGGATTGGTATCAGTCACAATACCCCAAAATTGAATCTAGCTTCCGTTTCACCAAACATCTTGAAACTGTATATAATGATTGTTCATTTGAGACCGATAATTCCGACATGAACATAGAGCTACGTGCATCTAAATGTTAACATGTTCGGCTGCAGTAGACATACACATGTATATACATGTACCGGTATATGCCCATGTATATACATGTACCGGTATATGCCCATGTATATACATGTACCGGTGTATGCCCATGTATATACATGTACCGGTGTATGCCCATGTATATACATGTACCGGTGTATGCCCATGTATATACATGTACCGGTGTATGCCCATGTATATACATGTACCGTTATATGCCCATGTATATACATGTACCGGTATATGCCCATGTATATACATGTACCGGTATATGCCCATGTATATACATGTACCGGTATATGCCCATGTATATACATGTACCGGCATGTATATACATGTACCGGTATATGCCCATGTATATACATGTACCGGTATATGCCCATGTATATACATGTACCGGTATATGCCCATGTATATACATGTACCGGTATATGCCCATGTATATACATGTACCGGTATATGCCCATGTATATACATGTACCGGTATATGCCCATGTATATACATGTACTGGTATATGCCCATGTATATACATGTACCGGTATATGCCCATGTATATACATGTATAGGTATATGCTCATGTATATACATGTACCGGTATATGCTCATGTATATACATGTACCGGTATATGCCCATGTATATACATGTACCGGTATATGCCCATGTATATACATGTACCGGTATATGCCCATGTATATACATGTACCGGTATATGCTCATGTATATACATGTACCGGTATATGCCCATGTATATACATGTACCGGTATATGCTCATGTAGATACATGTACCGGTATATGCCCATGTATGTACATGTACCGGTATATGCTCATGTATGTACATGTACCGGCATATGCCCATGTCTATACATGTACCGGTATATGCCCATGTATATGTACCGGTATATGCCCATGTATATACATGTACCAGTATATGCCCATGTATATGGACTGGTATATGCCCATGTATATACATGTACCTGTATATGCCCATGTATATACATGTACCGGTATATGCCCATGTATATGCATGTACCGATATATGCCCATGTATATACATGTACCGGTATATGCTCATGTAAATACATGTACCGGTATATGCCCATGTATATACATGTACCGGTATATGCCCATGTATATACATGTACCGGTATATGCCCATGTATATACATGTACCGGTATATGCCCATGTATATACGTGTACCGGTATATGCCCATGTATATACGTGTACCGGTATATGCCCATGTATATACGTGTACCGGTATATGCCCATGTATATACGTGTACCGGTATATGCCCATGTATATACGTGTACCGGTATATGCCCATGTATATACATGTACCGGCATATGCCCATGTATATACATGTACCGGTATATGCCCATGTATATACATGTACCGGTATATGCCCATGTATATACATGTACCGGTATATGCCCATGTGTATACATGTACCGGTATATGCCCATGTATATACATGTACCGGTATATGCCCATGTATATACATGTACCGGTATATGCCCATGTATATACATGTACCGGTAGATGCCCATGTATATACATGTACCGGTATATGCCCATGTATATACATGTACCGGTATATGCCCATGTATATACATGTACCGGTATATGCCCATGTATATTTTTGTTTGCATAAAACGCTATGATTGAGGTGTATGTATGGTACTGTTTAAAAGCTGACATATCTGAAAACTCATCTGCCTCAGTCCTGTTTTAGTCTCCTCCCCCCTGAAAATTATCCATACTATAAAAAATAGTACAGTTTTTAGAAGAAAGTGATAAAATCGCCAGTTTTGCTGAATGATTCAAATTGTTTTGAGTCATCTACGCCCAAACGTGGAGCAGTTATTCTGTGTATGTTAAAGTCAGTAAGACTAACTCTGGGTAATACAGACGACAGCTCAGA
Source organism: Hanleya hanleyi (assembly GCA_036873755.1). Taxonomy (NCBI): domain Eukaryota; kingdom Metazoa; phylum Mollusca; class Polyplacophora; order Lepidopleurida; family Hanleyidae; genus Hanleya; species Hanleya hanleyi. Next base: position 7,856 of record JAVTVY010053123.1, on the reverse strand, counting down.
CCTTGCTGCTTCTATAAGACTAAAATACCTACTTATTATAGCTCGTTTGACCCAAGATTTGACTGAGCTTGATGCAAGTTAAAGGATTTGTGACCAGTTCCATGTTTTGTTGCAACCTACATTATTTGACCATGAAAATCATTTTTATCAATTTAAAAAAAATGTCAAAAAATATTGAAATAGTTAAAATTCGACTGTTAAGAGTATGATTTCCATTCGGAGAAGTTATGCATATTTTCCGGCAACAGTCGGCAATTTCCGGCTGTGACGTCATACCCAACACCAGTCAGCTTGACGAAGTGCAGTCAGCCTGATGTTATGTATTGTCTGCATCACAATGGCTTTCAGTTGTACAAACACTGGGAAGAAGGGGTCTGCAGTAAGCTTCTTTGCCTTCTCCGCCGACCCGGAAACAATGGATCATGTGGATTCATATTATTAAACGAAAAGGGTTCATTCCTACAAAACAAAGCATCGTGTGTAGCGAACATTTTACCGTGGATAGGGCGTAACCACAATATAGCAGGTTTTTGTATTCACATTTTAAAATCACCGACAACAATGAATTTCCAAATTGTGGATACACATGTTATTTAGGTGATGTGTACACATTTTTTTATCCACCTTACTTGATCAATTATCGGCATGAGAACTGAATAAGATTGCGGCAAAACTCTGGTAGAAATTTTGGCGGAAGACTTTTGAACTTGTCAGATTTCGTTATTTTTTCAAGTTACAACACATATAAGGGAAGTGGGAAGAGGTGCCCACATACTGACAGAGTCATATGACTCACAGTATAGTCTTCCGGTTAACCTATCCTAAAGCACATACCAAGAATCTAACGATTCGTGATATGTGTTGTATCTCAGGTACGCTTTTATTGTACCTGTTCATGTGGCAACTTAGATGATAAGTGTCTGACGTCTTCTTCGTCGATCTTTATCAACAAAACGAAATCGGAAAGACTGAAAGTTTTGCACAAAACTCTTTTAACATATCTGATTATGGTTACAAAGAATCAAAACCTGGCGTGTTTTCCTTTTGCTGGTTTGGATGAGAAAGAGATACGATATCTCGATCCCGTCGCACGATAAACTTTCATCCCAAATCTGAATTTACAAGTAATCGTAAATTTGATTGGCTGAACGGTACATATTGGCTCCGCCCAACCGTTATTCAACCAATCAGCACACATTTTACACGACATACGAATTCAATGCAACTTTCGACTCGTTTTCCAGATTTATAATTTTTCTTTCCCATCCATATGAATATAAAAAATAATTCGGCATTTCTGTGAAACCCTGATTATTTAGCATTTAAAATAACGATGTGAGTATGGCAGTATCTTGTTTTACAGCCAATAGTTGTTAGAAAAAAGATTATTGAATAGGAGAATGCCGAATTGTCTGAACTTGTCGGCGATTGCGATGTCTGAAGATTTTTTTGTCTGTGTGTACTTTAGTAGATTCATTTTCTCACAGATTGAATAAATATGGATATTTTTCCTCAATATTTCCTCAATTCATTGTCTGTCGAATCCTATATCCACATTGGTTAATCAAAGTGTAAATTACCATAAAATAATACTGCGAAGTGATTATCGGGAATCGACTGGGATGAGTTTGTAGACTGTGATACCTTAAACTACCAAAATATTGCCAAGTGTATCTACAATGTATAGCTATCTTTTTGTAATAGATTCTGATCTGCAAAATATGTATGTTGTTTTACAACAATATGTCTTTCCATGGTACGGAGTTTGAAAGAGTGGTTTATTCCAACCGAGAAAAAATGATTTCACCTCACAATGTTACATAATTCACCCGTTACCAACTAAGGCCACTGAACATTTAACCTTAGATCTGCTTCCTGCAGTATCAGAATTGTAAAATGGTAAATTCAATTACTTTGTGTCCTACATGCCTAATGGGAACCAAAACGGAAAATTAAAACTTCTGGGAGAGACATATGTGGTTGAAATGTTTTGTCAGATTTTTTTTTTAAATTTAATTCTTCAAAATGTTCCCATTGGTTGCAAATACATGTATATTGCATATCAAATATGTTTGGGTTTTGTACAAATTTGTGATGCTAATGTGCTACATCTAATAATACTAATTTTCTGTTCTAAATTACACAGGGTTATGATTCTTTTACTTTCCATTAACATTATGTTTACACGTCATTGGATATCACTTTGTCACGTGTCAATACATAAACACATATGGTTACCATATACCGTACTGTTAACCAAGCTTTTTATCGCGGAAATTGTTTTATTGAATCTACTTGTTACTTCATATTCGGTAACTATGTCCCCCCACCAACATTGTTGGGGGGGGGGGACATCTAGTGTTTGTGCTGTCTGTCTGTCTGTCTGTCCGTCCGTCCCCTTTCCTGGTCGGCAAGATATCTTGAAAACTTCTGGACAGAATTTCACCAAACTTGGATGAAAGCTTCATTGGGATAGCCCTCTTATTGTCCCCCGCCGCAACGCGGCCGGGGACTTTAAAATGGTTCTTGCTTCTATGTGTCCGTGCATGCACGGACATGTCCGTGCAAATACTTCGTAAGCAATAACTTCTAAATGCTTTGTCGGATTCCTCCGAAATTTGGCATCTGCATCCTTTGCGACAAGACGTCACTTGGTATTACGTTTCAGCAAGATCCGCCTGTAGGTGGCGCCACTGGGGTCTTGCTTCTATGTGTTCGTGCATGCACGGACATGTCCGTGCAAATACTTCGTAAGCAATAACTTCTAAATGCTTTGTCGGATTCCTCCGAAATTTGGCATCTGCATTCTTTGCGACAAGGCGTCTCTTGGTATTACGTTTCAGCAAGATCCGCCTGTAGGTGGCGCCACTGGGATCTTGCTTCTATGTGTCCGTGCATGCACGGACATGTCCGTGCAAATACTTCGTAAGCAATAACTTCTAAATGCTTTGTCGGATTCCTCCGCAATTTGGCATCTGCATTCTTTGCGACAAGACGTCTCTTGGTATTACGTTTCAGCAAGATCCGCCTGTAGGTGGCGCCGCTGGGTCTTGTTTCAATCTTTAGTGCATGTCCGTGCAAATACTTCGTAAGCGATAACTCCTAAATGCTTTGTCGGATTCCTCCGAAATTTGGCATCTGCATTCTTTGCGACAAGACGTCTGTTTGTATTATGTTTCAGCAAGATCCGCCTGTAGGTGGCGCCACTGGGTCTTGTTCCAATCTTTAGTGCATGTCCGTGCATGTCCGTGCAAATACTTCGTAAGCGATAACTCCTAAATGCTTTGTCGGATTCCTCCGAAATTGGCATCTGCATTCTTTGCGACAAGACGTCTGTTGGTATTACGTTTCAGCAAGATCCGCCTGTAGGTGGCGCCACTGGGTCTTGTTCCAATCTTTAGTGCATGTCCGTGGATGTTCGTGCAAATGCTTCATAAGCGATAACTCCTAAATGCTTTGTTGGATTCCTCCGAAATTTGGCATCTACATTCTTTGCGACAAGACGTCTGTTGGTATTACGTTTCAGCAAGATCCGCCTGTAGGTGGCGCCACTGGGTCTTGTTCCAATATTTAGTGCATGTCCGTGCAAATACTGCGTAAGCGATAACTCCTAAATGCTTTGTCGGATTCCTCCGAAATTTGGCATGTGCATTCTTTGCGACAAGACGTCGCTGGTATTACGTTTCAGCAAGATCCGCCTGTAGGTGGCGCCACTGGGTCTTGTTCCAATCTTTAATGCATATCCGTTCATGTTTGTTCAAATCCTTCGCGAGCGATAACTTTCGAACAATTTGTCGGATTTCTTCGAAATTTGGTAAATGCATTCCCTGCGACAAAACACTGTTGGTGATGCGTTTCAGCAAAATCCACCCGGAGGTGGCGCCATTAGAGTTCATTCCATTATTCCATGCTGCAAGTGATAACTTAGAAACACTTGGTCGAATTTCTTTGAAATATCCTACATATGTACCTTTCTGGGTAACATGAGAAACGTTGCGGCTCATCGGATTCTTCTCAAATTTGGCATGCATTTACCATGCCAGGAGCTGTTGCTTGGGATTGCCTTTCGCTCACTTGCACTCACAGGTGGCGCCACCTGGTGGCAACATCACAAATTCGTTTCCGGGTAATAACTCGAGAACTGACCATCGGATTCTTCTCAAATTTTGTATGAATGTACCGTGATATAAGATGTCGCTTGATAATGCATTTCACTGACTTGCGCCTAGAGGTGGCGTCACCTGGTGTCAAAATCTAAATTTGGTTTCTGGGCAATAACTTGAGGACCCTCATCGGATTCTTCTCAAATTTGGTATGCAGATGTCCCCACGATACCATGTTCCTTGGGATTGTATTTTTCCCGCTTCTGCCTACAGGTGGCGTCTACTGATGGAAAAATTTGTTTCCGGGCAATAATTTGGCAACTGCTCATCAGATTATTTTCAAATTTTGTATTCATATGTGACCCGCCCCAAATAACATGAACACCGGTGGGCATCTAGTACCGGCAATAACGTGAGGACCCCTCTTCAGAGTCTCAAAGTTCATATGCCGATACCATGACATGAGATGTCATTTGGGATTGTGTTTTGCCTGCTTGCACCTACAGGTGGTGACTCCTTGTGGCAAAGTCTAAATTTGGTTTCTGGGCAATAGGCCATAATACTAATTTTCTGTTCTAAATTACACAGGGTTATGATTCTTTTACTTTCCATTAACATTATGTTTACACGTCATTGGATATCACTTTGTCACGTGTCAATACATAAACACATATGGTTACCATATACCGTACTGTTAACCAAGCTTTTTATCGCGGAAATTGTTTTATTGAATCTACTTGTTACTTCATATTCGGTAACTATGTCCCCCCACCAACATTGTTGGGGGGGGGGGACATCTAGTGTTTGTGCTGTCTGTCTGTCTGTCTGTCCGTCCGTCCCCTTTCCTGGTCGGCAAGATATCTTGAAAACTTCTGGACAGAATTTCACCAAACTTGGATGAAAGCTTCATTGGGATAGCCCTCTTATTGTCCCCCGCCGCAACGCGGCCGGGGACTTTAAAATGGTTCTTGCTTCTATGTGTCCGTGCATGCACGGACATGTCCGTGCAAATACTTCGTAAGCAATAACTTCTAAATGCTTTGTCGGATTCCTCCGAAATTTGGCATCTGCATTCTTTGCGACAAGACGTCTCTTGGTATTACGTTTCAGCAAGATCGCCTGTAGGTGGCGCCACTGGGGTCTTGCTTCTATGTGTCCGATGCATGCACACGTATCCCGATACAAATACTTCGTAAGCAATAACTTCTAAATGCTTTGTCAGTTCTCCGAATTTGGCATCTGCATTCTTTCACGAACAAGAGATCTCTTGGTATTACGTTTCAGCAAGATCCGCCTGTGAATTGGCGCCACTGATTCTTTGCTTCTATGTAATCCGTGCATGCACGGTTGTATCCGATACAAATACTTCGTAAGCAGCGCTTCCTGTCTTTGGATCCTCACTTTAGTTTGGCATCATTCTTTAGACAGACGTCTCTTGGTATTTACGTTTCAGCAGATCCGCCTGTAGGTGGCGCCACTGGGTCTTGTTCCAATCTTTCAGTGCGTAATCAATTGCAAATGCTTCATGTAAGCTTGATAACCACAAATGCTTTGTCAGGTTCTCAAGAATTTGACATCTGCATTCTTTGCGACAAGACGTCTCTTGATATTACGTTTCAGCAAGATCCGCCTGTAGGTGGCGCCACTGGGTCTTGTTCCAATCTTTGGTGCATGTCCGTGCAAATACTTCGTAAGCGATAACTCCTAAATGCTTTGTCGGATTCCTCCGAAATTTGGCATCTGCATTCTTTGCGACAAGACGTCTGGTGGTATTACGTTTCAGCAAGATCCGCCTGTAGGTGGCGCCACTGGCTCTTGTTCCAATCTTTAGTGCATGTCCGTGGATGTTCGTGCAAATGCTTTATAAGCGATAACTCCTAAATGCTTTGTCGGATTCCTCCGAAATTTGGCATCTGCATTCTTTGCGACAAGACGTCTGTTGGTATTACGTTTCAGCAAGATCCGCCTGTAGGTGGCGCCACTGGGCCTTGTTCCGATATTTAGTGCATATCCGTGCAAATACTGCGTAAGCGATAACTCCTAAATGCTTTGTCGGATTCCTCCGAAATTTGGCATCTGCATTCTCTGCGACAAGACGTCGCTGGTATTACGTTTCGGCAAGATCCGCCTGTAGATGGCGCCACTGGGTCTTGTTCCAATCTTTAATGCATGTCCGTTCATGTTTGTTCAAATCCTTCGCGAGCGATAACTTTCAAACAATTTGTCGGATTTCTTTGAAATTTGGTAAATGCATTCCCTGCGACAAAACACCGTTGGTGATGCGTTTCAGCAAAATCCACCCGGAGGTGGCGCCATTAGAGTTCATTCCATTATTCCATGCTGCAAGTGATAACTTAGAAACACTTGGTCGAATTTCTTTGAAATATCCTACATATGTACCTTTCTGGGTAACATGAGAAACGTTGCGGCTCATCGGATTCTTCTCAAATTTGGCATGCATTTACCATGCCAGGAGCTGTTGCTTGGGATTGCCTTTCGCTCACTTGCACTCACAGGTGGCGCCACCTGGTGGCAACATCACAAATTCGTTTTCGGGTAATAACTTGAGAACTGACCATCGGATTCTTCTCAAATTTTGTATGAATGTACCGTGACATAAGATGTCGCTTGATAATGCATTTCACTGACTTGCGCCTAAAGGTGGCGTCACCTGGTGTCAAAATCTAAATTTGGTTTCTGGGCAATAACTTGAGGACCCTCATCGGATTCTTCTCAAATTTGGTATGCAGATGTCCCCACGATACCATGTTCCTTGGGATTGTATTTTTCCCGCTTCTGCCTACAGGTGGCGTCTACTGATGGAAAAATTTGTTTCCGGGCAATAATTTGGCAACTGCTCATCAGATTATTTTCAAATTTTGTATTCATATGTGACCCGCCCCAAATAACATGAACACCGGTGGGCATCTAGTACCGGCAATAACGTGAGGACCCCTCTTCAGAGTCTCAAAGTTCATATGCCGATACCATGACATGAGATGTCATTTGGGATTGTGTTTTGCCTGCTTGCACCTACAGGTGGTGACTCCTTGTGGCAAAGTCTGAATTTGGTTTCTGGGCAATAGGTTGAGGATGCCTTCATATTCTTGTCAAATTTAGTTTGCAGATAATATGCCATGAGTTGTCTCTTGGGGTTGCATTTCGGTTACATAATTTTCATGCTACATGGTAAGAAAATATATTACAGTAGCAATCAACATTCAGTCAGCCATTCGGAGTTGATCTCAAAACCTGGGAAGGTGGAAAGACCCCTCTGCTTCTTACGCGTGTGAAGTAGCTGTTTGCCATCCTCATGAATATCTTCTGAAACCGACAGCGCTTATAAATATTGCTGCCATTTTGGCGGGGGACCTAGCATCCTCTGGCTGCTTGTTTAAACTCCTTATGCTCAGCATCCCATAAAGCACAGATACAGGGTTTGAAATCGCTATACGGAATTCCAGCAGAATCGGCTGCACTATAGTTCCTTTGATTTCAACATAACTAGGCAACTAACAAAACAACATATCAATATTTCGATAAAATCTACGGTGATATATCTAGAATATTAAAGATAGTACGATGAGAAGAAGATGCACTTTTGATCGCTTGAAATCATGACAATGAGTCTTAGAATATGACATATTTTTTCCATCTTAGACCCAATACCTTCTAAAGATGAGTTTTGGACTCGGCAGAGAATCTCAAGCTTTTACCTAGTAGTCAAAAGTTTTTAGATTTGGAACTAAAACT
>JAVTVY010053122.1:0-26448 GCA_036873755.1 Hanleya hanleyi | reverse complement strand
CCAAGAGCACTGGAGCCCCAAGAGCTCCGCCCCACGGGAGCTACCATCAAGCTCCAGAGCTCCGAGTTCCAAGAGCTCTGGAGCCCCAAGAGCTCCGCCCCACTGGAGCTACCACCACCACCGGGCGTTGACATCCCCGCGCTCGGAGCTTTTGCATATAAACACGACATGCATCTGTGGAAGCTTCATTATACGCCTGGTGTCCATGGAGACGAGAGCCATGGTTTACGCATGTCACTTGTGTTCGAAGTCATTTTCCACGCCATTTAATCTACGTAGACATTTGCTTTCCATACATCGTATACAGCGAAGTCATCTCACGGAACGGAGTCCCGATAACGCTCAAATTCAAAGTACGCGCGAAGAACGACCAACACCTACGTCACACACGAGAGTATTAGAACATCCCTATACGATGGCGGTGAGCGGTCCTACGGGGTGTGGAAAGACGTCCTGGGTGATGAAGTTCTTAGAGGAAGGGCCCATCCGTTATACACGCGTTGTATGGTGTTATAGTCAGTGGCAGCCCGCCTACGAAACTACGCGATTACAGAATGTGAGTTTCGTCCCAGGAATTCCTCACGACATAGGCGAACCGTATTACTTCGATCCCGATCAGACCAACGTGGTAGTGCTCGATGATCTGATGAGTGCGGCCAAGGACAATTCGAAAATCGCCGACCTATTCACCAAAGGATCCCATCATCGCAATCTGTCCGTCATCTATTTGACTCAGAATCTCTTTCCTCAAGGGAAGGCGTCCAGAGATATTGCCTGGAACTGCCAATACTTTGTCTTGTTCTCCAATCCCATCGACAGAGCACAAATCCGTGTGTTTGGTAGTCGAATTTATCCTCAGAACATCGACCATTTCATGCAGGCGTTTCAAGGAGCGACAAGTCGTCCGTACGGCTACCTGTTCGTAGATTTAAAAGCCCATACCCCGGAAGATCGCCGGCTGACGACTGACCTGTTACCCGGTGAGGCATCGCCACAGCCCCTACACCATACACCGAGTCCACATCTGACAGAGCAGCAACCCGCCCTCGTACAACAGGTCCCCTTCATACCATCAATGCCGGAATATCACTCAACCGTGAAGGACCAACCCGAGGTTGAAGAACATAATGTGAACTCGAGGCTATGGAAGGATTTGTTCAAAGAAAGTATGGATGCCGAGGTGGGCGAGATGTTGGAGGCCACAGGAAACAAGTTTCACCGCAAAGGGTATTCGAAAGAGGAAGTCGTAATGTTAGCCCATAATACATTGGCACCCAGACTACGACGGGTTTTACGTCAGCAGTATACCGACCTCCTGATCCATATGAAACTGCTGGACAAGGACCCGGTTCATATGGAAATCGAAAGAACAGCGTCGATGTTGAAAACCTCGGGCATGAACTGGAAAGCGGCGTATCTCACAGCAATAGCACAAAAGAAACATTTGTTCGAACGCATCATTAAGATCAAAAGCGTCCCACTATAAATAGACCACACGTTTCACCTCATTTCACCATGAGCACTGCAGAGTCCAAGTTGTTTGAACCCGACAACGACGATATTCTAACCGAAGCATTACGTCAAGCCAATGTCGATGCTAGTATTGATACAGCACAAGGTGGGATCAACGACCAACGCATGCGTTCTCATCTTACCACGCTCATAAATGATATCCAATGGGTGACACGCGTATGTCTTCTCCTGCATAAGAAACAGATAGTACCCGAAGAGGATACCCGTGCCCAGAATCTGCTGACCCTGCATGAGGCATTTCAAACCTTTATGGAGACCCAGCTGGAGACGGGAAATTATCTTCTTCAACCTCCAACATCAACGTGTAGTGATGCATAACGCGTTGAGATAGGTATAGAGACGGGCGTTGAAACGGGCGGTAAGGCGTTGAGACGGGCGTTGACGGGCGTCACTGTATTTCGATGTATTGGTGTCTAGAAAAATGAGAGTTTCTGAGCTAATTCACCAGGGCGTTGAAGCGTTAAGCTAAGCGTTGACGGGCGTCTATAAAAGCACGCGTATTCCCAAAACACGCACAGTCGACGTTCAACCGTCAACACGGTTTATACTTGCTCTGAGTGCGAACGCACGTTCACCAGACATTACCATATGATGCGACACCAGAAAAATATGCATGGGATTGAAGACAAGGAGGAGTCCGTTGAGGCGGATGCTGATACAGAAACCGAGATTGCTGACAGTCTATCTACTGATAGTGAGACAGAACCTACCTTCTGGGATCGTATTGTGGATGAAGCTATTCGTAGTTATGCTGCGGTAATCGAAGACGAAGGACAGGATAACTTACAACAGGCGTACACCGAAATGCGACCCTGCATCAGGAAAACAGCCATGGCCATCTATAAACGGTATAGCCTGCTGCCCCTTGAAATGAAAGGCGACCCCACGCACAGGTCCATCCTGAAGACCAAGCGTCACCTAGAAGAGGATATGGGGTTACCACCCACCGAGGCCCTGGAAAATGCGATCAGAATGCGCAAATAACTGTTTCAAGACATGCTGCCCGAACAATATCCAGGCCTGCCCGACGACGATTAGAACAAAAGGATGACAGTTTCTGAAAGGACGACAGACAAGAGCAGCCGAGAATACATGTAACGGGTCAGAACGAATATGACATCGTCAAAGGACGGCCTCTGATCCGTCTTCTTGAATTGTAAACATACCCAACGCGGCTCCCTCAGCGTGGGTATGATGTAACATTGGGGAAAATAAACTATTTGAAAACTTGTTGTTGTTGTTGTCTCATCTGTCATCCTTGGTGCAGCGGGCGTTCATTTGGAACAGGAATGGTCTGGACCCAAAAACATTACATGATTGCTCATGGGTTAGGTGTAAAGTCCATGTTTCGCTTTTTTACGGGTCAAATCCTAATTTTACATGCACCCACCCATGACTTGATCGCCCTAGAGGAGCGCTTCACAATGATACCTCACTCGACCGAATCAGACCATCAGGGGCACACCTACACCCCAAAACGTCTATGTCCATACACTTTGTCTACTGCGCATGCGCAGAATGACGTCAGTTTCAAGTTTCACCCCTCCCGTCGGATGCTCCCTCACGTACGCTTTACAATGACACCTCATACACCATAGGCCCACTAGGGGCCCGCCTCGGCCCCAAAACGTCTATTTGCATAATACGGCCAGACTGCGCATGCGGAGAATGTTGAAAACAAACAACACACTAGTCCAGGCGCATGCTCCTTCACGACTGCTTTACATTGATACCTCGTACGACACCATAGGCTCACTAGGGGCTCGCCTCTACCTCAAAACGGCTATTTCCATAATACGGCCTGTCTGCGCATGCGCAGAATATTGAAAATAAACAACCCACTAGTCCAGTCGGATGCTCCTCCACGAGAGCTTCAAAATAAAACCTCATACGACACCATCGGACCACTAGTGATCCAGACCCCAAAATGTCCACCCAGTATGCACCTATGCACTGAACCAGTATGGATCTATATACAGACCTACCCGGTACTTTAAAAAAAAGCTTCAAAGCTTTTCCCATTGTATTCTACATGGTTAGACGAAGAACCCCACAACCCATAGTAAAATCCACAAAAAATGACCACCCCGCCTAATACAGGCAAAATAGATGGAAATGTGCGAATCAGGGGACATCACCTTCGCCTACAAGAGGGTTGGCCTAATCCGAGTTGTCTCCCTTGCGTCAGAGTGTGTAGATGGGTCTACGATTTGAATTGAGTCAGGATCCGGGGAAATTGGCCTTGGGACGCCATTTTTCTTACACAAACCGACCTGCACGGATGATTTTCACCCTTTTGCCAGTGATTGTACCATACAAAATTATATCAAACTAACGGGCGGATGTATGTATCTAATACATTCATACCACGGAAGACCACATGTTGGTGCCCGATGACGTCATGCTCTGTCGGTCAGCATACGTTTGACGAACGTTGTGTGACCGCCAATTTTTCTTTGTTTGTGCAAACTGGACAATAAACGCTCGACACTGGGGTCGCACTCTATCATAGACTGGCCATAATAACACGGTACAACACCTATAGATTATGTTTATTGGTCCCCATGGTTTCAGATATTTTTGTTTATGTGTAAAATGCCTACTCTGTGGAGAGGGTTCCCCATGTTTTTTTTGGATGAAATACGATCTGCCAAACTATGTACACTTGACCATAAAAATAAAATCTTTCCCTCCCCGCCCCAGTTTCATCGAACACATACGTTTATGGGATCAAAACATTTTTTTAATTAACAAAACTATACATTTTTTTAAGTAACAAAACTATACATTTTTTTTAAATGAGACCGCTCACAGAATGTAAACAATCAGGGCCGTAGCCAGGATTTACTCAGGGGGTTCGCTGTATGGGAAAAGGGCCAAATAGGGGGTTCGCTTCAGTTAGAAAAGGGCATTTATATGACAAAAATATATTTCCGAAAGGGGGGGTTACCCTGGCTATACGGGCCATAGCCCAGTCGGTACGTTTGGTGTACGTCGCTAAAGGTCATCGCGTACGTTGGCATGACACTGATTTTGCACGTCTATGATTGGCGGCTGAAAAATACGTTGGTCGATCGTCGGGGGTTTTCCCGAGCGTGGGCGGGTATTTTTCTATAAAAGGGGACAGTTTTCGAGATCTGTATCCATTTTCTCAAAGTCTAGGCGAAGCCCTCTTACGCAATAATACGAATATATTCTACACACTGTACAAACAGTGGAAGAGTCCGAGCATGCAACGATCACCGTTCGCCAGTTCGCCCACTGCTGAGGGAAATATTACCACAGATCCTGACGACCCGCCTATAGAAATACTACCGAGACAACAAGCTGTGCGTACAATCTACCAACGGCACTGGTGTACTATCAGGCACTGTTTTCAACGACATCGGCCGATATTGGACTTATAGAATTTTCGGTTAGAGGGAAACACCCGTCTCCCCCACTACGCCTATACTATTTTCGAGGACCAAGCCACAGCGTTCAAATTAAATCTCACCTTTGGGTATCTATTACGGCATAAGGAGACAGACCAGCTACGTTACTTTTACCCCAGTAACAATACCCTGGTGTTCGAGCAGCCTTTCACCATTACCGATCGCCCGTCCCTGGACACAGTACTGGACCAACTAGAAAGCTTGGATAGTTTGGAATGGGCCCTTCCGATGAGATGATTTTTTTTTTAAATTTTAACACCAGCTCCCTACATAATACACTTATAGTAAACAACAACACATCCGCTGCCTACATAATAATAATAGTAATTAACAACAACACCTTCCGATGAGATGACATTATTTTTTTATTCTGATAACAATTATACGGGATATCATATAACAGTAAATCACCCTTTTCAACATGAGGGGTGAATTATAAAAATAATATTGTAATAATGAATTATACACCCTAAGTCGCAGGCCAAGTTCTAGGCAATTTTAGTTTTCCAGAGCACGCGCGATAATAATACAATCAAATCACGAATCGGCGAAAGCGTCAATACAACATTGTGAGTTTGGGTTCTTTTGTATACCGTAGTTAACCACAAAGAGCTAATTGGCTGGTATTGACCTTGATGATTGGTATATATGGCCCAGGTCCTCTCGTGGCCCCTGGTGGCAAAAACTGGAACTAGGGGGAGATAACTCCCGGCTGTCAGGGGACCCCGGAAGTGAACCCCTGTGCACCATTATTAAGATCCGCTTTGTAAAAGGGGATGTGGACCCTTATTGACCTTCTTCCGACAGGGGGACGCCACTCGTCCCTTTTTTGTTGCACCATTATTAATATCCGCTATTGTAAAAGGAGAAATTGGAGCCTATTTTCCGCAGATGGACGCCAGGGGGGCACCTTGGAGTTCGGAGCTCTCGGAGCTCCAAGAGCTCCTCGGGACTGTAGTATAAGTTCTGGTATATATGGCCCAGGTGCCTGGTTTCCCCTGGTGGCAAAAACTGGAACTAGGGGGAGATAGCTCCGGGTTGTCAGATGACCCGAAAGTGACCCCTGTGCACCGTTATTAAGATCCGCTTTGTAAAAGGGGATGTGGACCCTTATTGACCTACTTCCGACAGGGGGCGCCAAAGATGGCCGCCAGGGGCGCCACCCGTCCCTTTTTTGTTGCACCATTATTAATATCCGCTATTGTAAAACAGCAAATTGGAGCCTATTTCTCCGCAGATGGCCGCCAGGGGGCGCCACCAGTCTCGTGACGTCAATTCCGGTGCCGGTCACGTGACCGGAAATGACCTTTGACCCCAGGCGCTGCAACTTCCGTTTACGTGACCGGAAGCCTGGGCTCAAAGGTCATTTAAGGTCACGTGACCGGCACCGGAAGTGACGTCACGAGACAGGTGGCGCCCCCTGGCGGCCATCTGCGGAAAAATGGGCTCCAATTTGCTGTTTATATACTACTTTGGAGATAAATTATCATTGCATTTTATAGCTTTCTCCCCGACATAATTGGTGGATATACAGATAATAACACTCTTGGTAAAAGCGAAAGAAATTATTGAAATGTTTACATAATTAAACATAATTATATGTGGTATTTCCCGAAGGAAAAAAAAATATATTTTACAAAATTTATGCTGGTAACAATACAACGCATGTTGCAGTTGAGCAATTTTACCGAAAACAAACATTTTCCAAAGCCGTACCGGAGAAGTTCGAATCATATTTTGCAAGTTAGAACACACCGCCATACTGTCCGCCTGTACCCATTACGCATCATGGCCTCAATTAGGCGAGGTTGCCAGAAAATTAAATATTACTTATGCAATATATTTTTACAATTATCATTGGCATAATGATCAACATTTTTTTGTATACTCAAAATAATTGCAAGTCATTGAGTCATATGATTCTCGAATGACAGGATAGCGAAGTACTGATTTGTGCAAAATTGCCCTTTTGGAAAAAATATATACCTTCTATTTTTCCTCTGTAAACATATGAAGATCGACCAGAACGTAAAAAAAATTCAATCCACAACCACCTATAGAACCAACAATCAATGCATATAAACCTTGTTTTGGTTCTGGTCGATCTTCATATGTTTTATTGAGAGATATGAGTTTTTCTCCATAAAATCGTGATTTTGCATTGTTGCATAGTCCAGTTAAGTAGTATAGTAAGTGGAAATTCTTTCCGATTTAAGGGCAGATAACTCTGTTTGAACAATTTTTCCGAAGATAGCCGCGAGACTTGTGACCAAAAAATACCTCCGAACACAGGAGAGTTCCAATTTTTGCAGGTCAAAAATAGTTCTTTGACCTTTGCATTCATCCGCGATGATGCGGTCTGCCTCCGCGGACAGAAAATAGTCCCACGGAATGTACACGCTGACTGGGGGTTTTCCCCCGGCCCGCAGCGCGCGCGCGCGGGATCATCCGGCACGCAGCGCGGGTTATCGCCGGAAGTGCGCGGGTTATCGGCTGATACGCCTATGACGTCACATCCGTGTCAAAAAGGTCACTACCGGCTCACAATCTGGAGTTATCTCCCCCTAGAACACCAGGGGGCAACGAGGGGGCCATAAAGGCGGTCATGAAGGTCAATACCATCAAATTAGCTCTTACTAACTACGGTATACAAAATAACCCAAACTCACAATGTTGTATGGAAGAAACACACATTTTATAACAGAAAACACAACAGAAATACAGCAGTTAATTCAACCCAACAAGGCCGGTGCAATAACCGCAGTACTCATAGAACATATATACAAGAGTTAGTTCCTCTTATCATGCCTTATCAAAGGCGGTTGGTACCCATAAAATTGAATTGAATTATTGAACCTATATACAACAGTTAATTCGTTAGTCCGGTGCAATATCATCAGTACTCATAGAACATATAACTGTCTTATCAAAGGCGCTTGGTACCCATAAAATTGAATTATAGAACAGTTCGTTAGTCCAGTGGAATATTCGCAGTGTTCGTATTTATCACTCTAAATGTCAAGATAGGTTGTAGTCACACCATCGGGCAGGACTTTGCGCTTGGGGTAGAAGTATGTGAAGGCGTCCCGTTCCTGGGTATACGAGCGCATCTGGTTGTCGATGATACGGAAACCTCGGTTCGTGCCACTCGCACTGGCCTGGCTCTGGAGGACATTCAGGTACAGGGCCTTGTTGATGTTGGAGTCGCGTCGACTCACCCCTTTACAACTGAATTTGTTGTCATCACCGTCACAAAAGTAAGTTTTCGAACACAGGGCGATCATGGCATCACCGCTCCACTCTAGTTTAAACAGGCCGGGCGTCCGCTTGTCGTAGGTGTAGTGGTCGCGTCGGGGTAGCCACTGGTCCCGTTCCGCCTCATATTGCGCACGTAATTCTGGTTTGACGAGTGACTCCCAGTCCGGGTTGGAAACGGCCATGTATGCTGAGTCGGTGTCCATTTCTATCAATTGCCAGTCTGATTGGTGGAAATACACGCCCATGAAATCGTATATGAATTCCAGCATTCGCAGTTTGGCCAGCTGGTACACCATACATCCTATTTGGAGCGGCAGGTTATATGTGATGGTCTTTTTGGCTGACGTCACTTCGTAGGTGGTGTCGTCAATCATCTCCATGTGTCGGTATAGAGGCGAATTCACGCGTTTGCGGCTTGTTTCGTGGTACAAATGTTCACGGTCACGTGACGGTCCTGGTTCGTTACCGTTTTTCCATATCCGCTGTTCCCAAGTAATTTCATCGTTTCCCCGATGATGGCTTTACTGTGGTCGGCGTCTCCTCGGCGACGGGCGGTAGTCACGTCGTTCGCGAACTTCTCAAAACAAGCCTGGGGGGCGTGAATTCTATGACTTGGTATATTTTCGTAATTTCCAGTCCGTACCTCATATACCACTGAAGCAGAGGGGTACCGAGCAAGATTTTTTCGCCAAACATGCTGCCGATCAACATACGCCGTGGTCGCGTTAGGTAGTCGTGTTCTTCAGCGTATGCACACATATGGGCTCCGATATCATCTCGACTCACCTCGGTGTTTTTGAAGATGGGCGGACATTCGCCAAACGTGTCTTTCAAGTGGTCAGGGACGTGCAGATCACATTCCACGAATCCATAGAGGTCTCCCGTCTCAACAGTGCGTAGGATGTCGGTCATGGTGATAACAGGCCGATAATCCAGTAGTCGGTCGTGAGCGTGTAAGAACGAGTATAACTCAGGTTGACGACGTTGCATGTGGTAGAATTCACATTCCCATAGCTGTTCATAGGCATAGCCCAGTCCACAAATGTAATCTCGATTCTGCTGTATTTCTTCACGTAAGGCGGCCGGGGTCAGTCCACGGAGCTCGTTATAGCGCTCTCCCGCGAACGAACACTCATGACCGTGCCAATAACAGCCGTGAAATTGAAACACGGTCGGTACTGTATTGATGATAGCAAATCCGTCCACGGGAAGGCGCCGATCTCCAATTCGCTTTTCCGTGTGGTTGCCTTGGTGACGGATAGTGACGCCTCGTCGCTGACTTTCCCAATCCAACCATTGTTCTGCTTGATGTTTCGTAGATCGTTGAGCTCTGAATTCTCGACCCTCAGGAAGCCACCGCGTATAATGACCGGCCGGCATGGGTTTACTCAAACACGATAGGTAGAGGGCATTGGCGTCGAATCCTATTATTTTCTCACACAATTTTTCTCCTCGGATATGGGTCAGCTGTTTCTCGTGGTACCGATGGAATATAATACTGGGGCCGCCTACGATATTTCCCTTCAAACAGTCAAACATGTCGGCGTCTTTCTGATCGACGAGAGCGAAGAACGTGGGTAAATCCTGGAACAGATACCGCAGGGTCAGACCGGGAATGCTAACACAGTCTTTGAATACGTCGACACCCATATCTCGGTAGAAGGCGGACATTTTGTCGGTAGCTTCCAGAAAAGGGATGACATCCAAATTGTTGTAATAGACGAGAAAATCCCGGAGAGTTTGCATTCCTTCTCGGACCCGCCTCCTGGGGTGGTAACTGGGTTTCGTCCAGACGCTCGAGACTCGTCATGTAGTTGTAGGGAAAGCAACTTTTCCTCTCTGCGTAGTCGTACGCTTTCACCCACTGTTCATAGCTGTAATTCGGCGCCAGGTAATTACGTACATCTAAGAATCGGAGTGAAGTTGTGGATAGAGCGACGTGGTTGTTTGTCTTCTTAATAATGAATTTCACATTCCCAGCTTTAGCGAGGTACGGGTACAAGAATTCTTTGATTAAATTCAAATCATATCGGCCCGAGTTAAACCCAAGGACGGGTAATTGGTTCATGTATTCCAATAAACGCAGTTTCAGTTTCTGCGCATAGGGTTTCGGTGGTTTGCGTTCCTCACTTTCGTCTTCGTCATCGGTATGGTCCTCCCCATCCAATGTTGGAATACGCGCATCAAGTGCCGCTAATACATCACAGTAGATAGTCGACGCGAGATGTGCCGCACTGACTTGACTGGGGGTTTCAAGGTAGTTCATCATTCGTGTAATCAGTTCATGGGGGTCCCCGTTAGATACGAAACACACCGGAGCCGTGTCGTAACCGGGTACGTTGGTGTGAATACTCACACTCAAAGGAATGTGATGCTGGGTCCATTGAGTTTTAGCCGATACCTTTTCCATGGGTTCTAATAGGGCTTCAAAATCATAGCACGCTCTGTACGGGAAATAACGGTGGTCCATGGGCACATCGATACCCTCATCTGCCAGGTCTTCAAAGATGGTCGGGGTGTTGTGGAATACGCCGCCGGGGAATTTCCGTTTGGTGGTCTAGTCACAAATTTTCTCGTGCCGATGTAGGTGCCAAGACTGGTCAAACACGCGTTGGCATTTACTACAGATGTATGACTGGGCATACCTGTTGATGTCCGTGATGTACGAGAAATGCCCGCCAGTGTCCGTTTCGTACAAATTCAATGTCACGGTTGTGTCGTATTTCCCCGGGGAACGATGTACGAGTCGGGCGGTGAGTTGTGGGGCGTCATTGTCGACATCCACGTGTTGCTCTAATTTGTATACGACGATATTCACGTCAAACAAATTTTCCACAACATCCAGCTGCGATAACGGGACCCCGCGAAAGTCCCGATATTTCATGTTCCTTTCACGTAAGTATTTTCCCCAATACTGTTTGGCCAATTTATCACATTTCGTGGGTGGACGTTTGTTGAGATGAATAGCCAGGCATCGGAATAAACATTTCCGATCGGTATACGGTCCATCGGTGCCGCCTACTAAGGCGTGCATGCCTTCTCTGTGTTTCACCCAGTCCGGGAGATGAATGGGAGCGCCGATAGGGTGATCGATCATTTTAGTGACGTAAAACGTAACATTGATTGTCATCTCCACTTGCCATTTTGTGTTTTGTCGTTGTTGTCGTACCCAGTCCAAACTATCCAAGCTTTCTAATTTTTCCAGTACCGTGTCCAGGGACGATCGATGGATAATGGTGAAAGGCTGGTCAAACACCCGGGTATTATTGCTGGGATAATAATAACGGAGCTGGTCTGTCTCTTTATGGCGAAGAATGTATCCAAAAGTGAGATTTAACTTGAAGGCTGTATCTTGGTCGTTGAAGATGGCATCCACGTAGCTACGTAGACGGATGTTTTCTTCCAACCGGAAATTATATAAGTCCAATATCGGGCGATGCCGATGAAAACAATGGCGTATGGTATTCCATTGTCGTTGATAGATGGTACGCACAGCTGGTTGTACCGGTAATACTTGTATAGGCGGGTCGTCGGGATATGTGATAAAAATTCCCTCATCAGCGGCGAATCCTTGCATTCTCGGTACTGTTTGTATTTGGTGATTTGGAACTCGTATTGTTGTGCAACAGGGCTTCGCCTGGACTTTGAGAAAATGAATACAGACATCGGAATTCTGCCCCTTTTATAGCGGCTGGCTCCTGGCACGGTGCCAAAAATGTGGCATTCGCATCTTCACGGACCTCACCGAAAAGACACGGAGGTGAACGCCATTGTGGGGAAAACCCCACAGATCAGTACAAGCTCCCACGGACCTGACCGAAGAAATACGGAGGTGAACGCCATTGTGGGAAAAACCCAGTACAAGCTCCCACGGACCTGACCGAAGAAATACGGAGGTGAACGCCATTGTGGGAAAAACCCCACAGATCAGTACAAGCTCCCACGGACCAGACCGAAGAAATACGGAGGTGAACGCCATTGTGGGAAAAACCCAGTACAAGGTCCCACGGACCTGACCGAAGAAATACGGAGGTGAACGCCATTGTGGGGAAAACCCCCAGTACAGGCTCCTCTCACCGAAAAGATACGGAGATGAACGACACAGACAGGTCTGTACATGTCCTATCATCCTCCACGCCCCATTCACCCACACCCCCATATAGTCCCATACTAGGGGTATAGGACCAATGTTTGTCCCACTGGGAAACCTACTTCTATACATTTGCGGTATGGTTGTTTGGATTTGTTTTCTTAGTCTCGTCAAGACAAACATGATAGGAAGTGTCCCAGCACGAAACGGTGAAATTTTTGAAAAAAGTTCAGGGAGACCCATATAGTCCCATATACGGGTTATGGGGGTACAGGACCAATGTTTGTCCCACTGGGAAACCTACTTCTATACATTTGTGGTATGGTTGTTTGGATTTGTTTTCTTAGTCTCGTCAAGACAAACATGATAGGAAGTGGCCCGGCACGAAACGGTGAAATTTTTGAAAAAAGTTCAGGGAGACCCATATAGTCCCATACTAGGGGTATAGGTCCAATGTTTGTCCCACTGGGAAACCTACTTCTATACATTTGCGGTATGGTTGTTTGGATTTGTTTTCTTAGTCTCGTCAAGACAAACATGATAGGAAGTGTCCCGGCACGAATCGTTGAAATTTTTGAAAAAAGTTCGAGGTCTATAGCCCCATATAGACCCATATAGTCCCATACTGGGGGTATAGGTCCAATGTTTGTCCCACTGGGAAACCTACTTCTATACATTTGCGGTATGGTTGTTTGGATTTGTTTTCTTAGTCTCGTCAAGACAAACATGATAGGAAGTGTCCCGGCACGAAACGGTGAAATTTTTGAAAAAAGTTCAGGGAGACCCATATAGACCCATATACGGGTTATGGAGGTATAGGTCCAATGTTTGTCCCACTGGGAAACCTACTTCTATACATTTGCGGTATGGTTGTTTGGATTTGTTTTCTTAGTCTCGTCAAGACAAACATGATAGGAAGTGTCCCGGCACGAAACGGTGAAATTTTTGAAAAAAGTTCGAGGTCTGTCTATAGCCCCATATAGACCCATATACGGGTTATGGGGGTATAGGACCAATGTTTGTCCCACTGGGAAACCTACTTCTATACATTTGCGGTATGGTTGTTTGGATTTGTTTTCTTAGTCTCGTCAAGACAAACATGACAGGAAGTGTCCCGGCACGAATCGTTGAAATTTTTGAAAAAAGTTCGAGGTCTGTCTATAGCCCCATATAGACCCATATACTGGGATATAAGCCCAATGTATGTATAAATCCATACGGGGTGGACATGTTGGAGTCTAGGTGAGTCCCTGGTGGTCCAATGGTGTCGTATGAGGTCTTATTTTGAAGCTCTCGTGCAGGAGCACTTACCTACACTAATGGTTCGTACGTTGTCAATACTCTGCGCATGCGCAGCCTGGCCGTAGTATAGAAAGCAGGCATTTTGGGGGGTGTGTGTGGGTGTGTTTGGGTTAGAGATGGGCTATTCACGGTTCGAATGGGTCGTGTGAGGTATCAATGTGAAGCCTATGTGAGGGAGCATCTGATGGCGTGGATGTGGGGTAGAAACGTTTTTGTGGTCTAGGCGAGCCCCTAATGGGCCTATTGTGTCGAGTGAGGTATCCATGTGAATCATAGGTGGGGGAGCATCCACCTGGACTAACATTCACGTGGTTTGGTGGGTATGCGCAAGTGTGTGACGTCACTTCCGGTTTTTCAGAATGCTCAAACACTACCTCCAACTTTCCCGGCCCGCACCCTGGCCCGGCCCGACCCAGCACGCAGCGCGCGCGCGGGTTGTCCGGAAGTGCGCGGGTTGTCCGGAAGTGTGCGCGCGGGACAAAGGTCACATCCAGGTCAAAAGGTCTCCCTTTCGGCAAGGTTCGGAGACAATGTTGCGGCATCGATATACAGAGCTTGAACCCCAAAAAGGGGATTGTAAATTAACCTGGGAAGGGTGGACAGGTCCATTTGGACCAATTAGCGGTCGAGAAAAAAGAGCCAATGAGCGATCGAGAAAAGAACCAATGGACGGGTACTAGGTACACGTCTGCGCCTCCATCCGGGTACCGGGATGCTTTCGCCTACGTCCGCGCCTACATCCGGGTTCTTGTACACCCGGGTAAGGTTTTCTGGACATGGATGGGTTAGCTTTGGCTCCATTCTAGGCCACTGATTGGCTATTCATGGACATGCTCATATAGAAAACACACAAGACAGGGTTTTTTGGTGAGATCACATTTTTTTTTTATTCAGTAACAACAACAACGTGAGAACAACCACGTGAAAACTGAAGCCCAGAACAAGGGGCTTGTACATTGAAAGAACTGAAGCCCAGAACAGGGGGCTTGTACATTGAAAGAACTGAAGCCCAGAACAGGGGCTTGTAAACTTAAGCCCAGAACAGCGGGCGTGTGTACATTGAAAGAACTTAAGCCCAGAACGGGGCTTGTACATTGAAATGATGGGCGGCCCAGTCATATACGAGTACATCTCGGTCCTCGGCCTTGGGGTACTCGTCAAACATGTGGACGATCGTCTGCATGGAATGTCCCCGACATCGATGGTACAGGTAAAACAAGCAATATTGTCCGCACACCATACTGTCCAGGCTTTGCAACGTTTCAGTATTCCAACACCACGTCTCTGTGCCTTGATCCATGAAGTCTGTTAAATCGGAATGGAGGGGTGGTAGGCCGTACGGATCAAAGTATTCGCCCTGCTCTTCTGTCAAGTACACGGCCACCCAGTGTTCACCGGGTCGATCCATCGGGTCTGTATTCAGGACGTAAGCAGCAGGATACACACGGTCTAATGGGAACACGTCTCGGGCGAACAATCCTTGAAAGACCATGCGTGTCCCTGGATCATTCTCCAGCACGGTGCGTATCTGGTCTGTATCCATGTTAGGTGGCAAAGTCACACAGGACGTTACGGCTTTTATCGATTTGAATGATGTTGTCAAACTCAGCGTAGCAAATCACATTGATGGTTTTCGGTAAAGGTGTCCCGAAATGCAGTTCCAAGCGTAAGTTGCCTTTCTTGACGAGACTCAGTTGATGATCGTTGTCTAAGGTGGGAGTCAGATCGAAACAGAACAAGGTGTACCCTTTGCCGAAATCGTCTCGACTGATCATATTTCCCTCGTCTTGGTGGATTTGGCCAGTTGCTGTGAAGAGGTTCAGATAGCTCCGGATGTAATTGTCCGTTCCGAAATTAGGTTGTAAGGGGCGTGCCCGTACCTGTTGGCCATCCACATGCAGGGCCACGAAATTGATGTTGAACGCTTTTAGGTTGAACGGATTCCTCGAGAGAGTCCCATTATAACTGACGTTCTCCACACAGGCTAGGATTAAACGCTTGGGCAAATCCCCCAGGAACAGGTTTTCTTGATTGACAATCATATTGCCTTTAGGAACGGAAAAGACCTTGGTCTGTACTCGTCGAATCGGGTACTGGGCTGGTTTTTTCTCCAAGGCTCTGATGTGCCCCAACTGTACACCTGGGCTCGGTTTCACTTTGCGTACAAACAGACTTGCCTCTTGGATGACAATGTTATACTCGAGGTCCTCATTCGGGGCCATCAAGGCAAACGCAGGCGTTGCGCGCACTAGTCGTATTTTGACAGGTACTCCATTCAAGAGGTATCGGTCCTGCATGAATAAGTCCGCATGCAGACGTCCCATCATATCGACCGAGTGACTCTCTGCTGTGGCATCCACTCTCTCCGTGTAGCCGTCATTATCAGGACTCGCTTCCATCTTGCCTGGGGTATCTCGGTAGAACAACGGGGCTGTCAAATACGACTTTTTAGCGTCACGCCCGTAGGATAACAGTGTTTCGATGTAGGCTCGGTACGGGTACGTGTTCGTCGAGGCGCTCACCAGTTTATCACTGAGGGCTATATTCACTTGCTGGAATAGCGAATGAAGCCAGAGATTCACTGGACCCACGGATGCATCTGCTTTGAGGACTGACCCATCTTTATTGGTGAGTTTAGCTTTCACATATAGGTACGTATGGGCTAAATCCAGGTAGGTCGTATCTGCGTTGGTGATGGTGAATTCAATGGGGCCTGTGGCTGTAATGCTGGAAAGGGGCAGATGTTCCACCCATTGACCCTCTTCGGCACTGGTCTGAGTAGGTGGGACGGCCCATAAATCAAATTCACTGTTGGTAGAAGGACACGACTCGGCATGGATGAAAGCCATCTTTAAGAACAGATATCCTTGGTCTTCGATGTGCGTCGTCGCTGGGTCGGTCGTCGACTGGTGCGTGGTCTCGGTGGTGCAGGTCTTTTATTCCCTACGGTGCGTTGTGCTTTGGTGACCAAGACGCCTCCCGCTTCTTTGGCTCGACGTTTCAGTGCTTCTTTGGGTGCCGCACCGCCCAAGACATCACCCGCGACTTGCAGTCCACTGCGCACCGCTTGTTTGCCGATCGCTTTGACCCCACGCGTCACCAAGGGCAGGAACGTTTTGACGATGCTCCCGAGCATGTTCCCCAGCCCATGTCCTCGTTGCATGCGTGTACCTGCAAAGACAGGAAAGCTACCCCCGGCCTGTTTGGTGTAATGATCGACGTAACTGGCTGTATGGCATTGATAAGGCACCTTCATTATGCAAAGTGAACCGTTCAGACTTGACGGAAATGAAGTGTCAGCACCACTTTCCCACGCTCGAATGCAATCGGTTGACCGGTGTCGTCTCTTATATCGATGACGATGGAGCTAATATCGGTCTGACTGACCGGTAGATACACGATATGCCTGAAACTGTGGGTAACTTGAGCTCCATACGTGCCTTTCACCGGGCAGACGCGCAGTAGAGGTACGTTGTTGTCGCCGACAATGTGTGCATCGACCACGTCCGAGTAGATGTACAGGCCATACATACCACCACGCATGTCCATCGGGATGTGGGCTCTCTCGCCGGTGGGGCCAGCGTACCCCCGTAGATCGAGACCCAGCATTTGCTGTAGGGTAGGACTGAGTTCGACACTCGAGTGAGACAGGCCTTGTCGTTGTGTGCGTTGTGATCGAAGTCCACATGATTTTTGAAGGGGAAAGATTTGATGGGTGGGGACCTGCATATGGCGTATACATATCTCGCTTAGTAGCATTTGCTAGATCCTGTGTTAGATGTGATGATTTTAATCAACGTCACAAAACATTGTTGCAGAAACTTATAAAACAGGGCTAATCCACCAAGCGCCTCCACTCAAAGTTTCTCAAATTTGGCGATACATATCGCATGCTGATAGCAAAATACGAACGTAGCGTGCAAGACCTATGGCGCTACGTTTCGTAACTTGTGTCTAATTCCGCTTAACCCGGGGCTAGGGGCCGTATGAACCCATGTACTTCAAGATCCTCATGGTATTCATATGAACAGTCACAATCAAAGCGTGACTGAGATACATCATTCTTTAGATGACGACTTTACAACGAATATTATGGATTAAGAATACTGATCAGCGATACGGATTTGATATTTTTTGGAACATCATGATGTCTTGCCGGCATCATTGAAAACTGTTGACCGCTTTTCTCTTGCAGGAAACAAGCCTATGTTTATGTATACTATGATTGTCTTTTGAATTTGGTGCTAATACTGTTATATGGAAAATGGAATAGGTCTTTGGATTATGGACGCGGATATTCTCTAATGGACGACGGCTGGATTATGAATGACGGACTAGATGCTTGTAATTGTAATCGAAATCCACATGATTTTTGAACGGGAAAGTTTTTATGGGTTGTGAAGTATTCGTGACGTCCCTTAGAGACTTACAATGCATCAGACTTCTCAGCCCACCCATGAACTCCTTGGGAGTATCGTATTGACCTTCGGGTAGTTTGAGTCGGGTTTCTTGTCCTTCGTAGGTCACCACGTACCACACTTCACCACCTCGCACGTTGTACCACGAGTAAGGGTATTGGATATCCACGAGTCCACATTCCAAGCGTCCAGGTAAATGCAACGGTTGTGGTAACTGGGTCACGTACTTGGTCAAGGTGTTGTCAGGAAACACATCAGCCGAGCTGTTACTGGGTAGGGTGAGGTAAAACATGACGACTGAGCTTTCCTGCTGCTGCTGTTGGTTTTAATACTTCTCCCAGTCCTTGGGCGCTAATCGTCGTGATGGTCACGGTGACTTAGCTCTTGGTGGTTGCAGGGGGTGGCGTGGTAAAAGGGGTGAAAAAGTAGGTGCCCGCCGTGGTGGTGATTTGGGGGGTGACTCCGGTTCCCACTCGTGGTGTGGTGAGAGTCGTGGTGCACGACTGGGCGATTGCATAAAGGCCCAGCGCTGGGGGTTCCCCACCAATTCCTGTGGTATATGCATGTCTTTCAAGCCTTGAGCGAAGACCTCCCATCCTCGAGGATTCGTGTGCGACCTGCGTTGACGCATCAGGTCATTCATTAAATCCGTCATGTGGGTCCCGGGGACCACCTGATTCTGTACCAGTAGTTCGCCTTTATCATTCCAAGTCATGTTAGGATTCTGTTTCATCCGTTGTAATACCAGGCCAGCTTGTTTCTTGAACGATGCAGGTACACTCTTCAGGACTTCGTCTTCGACCCACTGTGGAGCTGTGGGTGGTA
Source organism: Hanleya hanleyi (assembly GCA_036873755.1). Taxonomy (NCBI): domain Eukaryota; kingdom Metazoa; phylum Mollusca; class Polyplacophora; order Lepidopleurida; family Hanleyidae; genus Hanleya; species Hanleya hanleyi. The sequence goes on along the minus strand of JAVTVY010053122.1, from coordinate 7,588 downwards.
CCCCTGGTGATGAAGGGTGTTGGAGCGGTGCTGAGGTCGGTGGTGTGTCGCGTGGTGGTGGTGGTGCTGGGGTAGAGAGGGTTTTGTATTGGTCCATGAACGTCATGTACCGCTGAAGCGTCTCATTGTACTGTTGTACTTTCTCACTATCGCTTAACCCCGGTCTCTGTAAGATCTGTTGCATCTCTTCATCGAGGGTGTTTATCGTCTTTACCGTAGAGGGTACGGGGTAGGGCGATTGGAGGTTTTGAAGGAGCCGAGGTTCGACGAGGACCATTTTTTTCGTGTGGATCATTGTCGGCCGAAGAGTTCACCCAATACTGGACCCAACACGGAAGCGGCCAACGGTGCTAAGATGGCCCCGAGAAAGCCGCCTTTCTGTAACACCTTTTTCTTTAGTGTTTGAGAGACTTGCTTCTGGACTAAGGTTCGGAGACCTGTCTTATGCTTGGTCAACTTGGTCTTCTGAGCCCTAGTCAGTGGTACGTTGCCTTTTAACAGATTGTACCCGATCTCGCACAGACAGCGTACAAGGTCAGGGTCCGCACCGCGTACAATGGTTCGAACCAACTCGGGTGGGGCCGTCTTCAATACACGGAGCGTCGGGGCGTGCTTCCGTACTCGCGCAGACATCATGTACAACTAATGCCAGAACCCACAACTCTGCCCTTTTTATCTATCTCAGAGAACAGAGACAAAGTCAACCATGATGTGGTATTCATTCTTTTTATTATCCCCATCATCAAAACACACACACCCCAGCTGGGGGGACCACTGTGGGTGTGTTTACATTATTTTTGCATGTACACGTGGTGAGTCTCTCCGGGAAAGATGCCGGTGCGTAGTCGAAGGTGATCGGGGGTGGCTTGCTTGAGGTCGAAGAGCATATACCCGTGCTGAGGGGTTGTCGCATCTTTAAAGGCTTCCAACGCAAACGCAGTGCGTCCAGGGTACATCTGTCTCGCCAGGTGCAGCAGTTGAGTGGTATCTCTCGGGTTTTTGAAGACCACCATGTAGTGGGCATTTAAGCTGATGTTCCGATGTTCTTTGTTTTTACTGAAGAGATTCTGCACAATGTAGATGATGCTGAGCCGTCGATGATGGCTGCCTTTGGTAAAGAGTTGGGTGACCCGACTGTCCGTCTCCGCCATGAGATCATCCAGAACCACCAAGGTGTCGGGTTCCAAATCGGCCAGGTTGGGTAGGCCTTCCACGAACGTGATGTGGGGCATTGCTGCATACGCTGCCTGCCATTCTCCGTAACACCACACGACTCGGGCAATGGGTGGAGTGATCATGCTGTTGGCGTGTTCGAGGAGCTTCCTGACGAAGTGCGTTTTGCCGGAGCCCGTCGGTCCTGCGATGACGCAAGTGAAGGGATGCTGCCAACGGGGGTCCATGGTTGGAGGTGTATCCGCTGTCGTGGTAACCCGCTCTTGTAAATTTGATACGAGTGAACTGGAGTGGTGGGTACAACGTCGGTCGTCGTTGTCTGTTCACTGCGAGTGATGATGGTGGTGGGTACAACGTTGGTCGTCGTTGTCTGTTCACTGCGAGGGATGAAATCCGGTGGGTTTTCAGACGTCGTAGGTATACTTGGTGTAGGTGTGGAACTTGGTGTGGAGCTCGTTGTGGCTTGTACACGGGGTGTGGTGATGACTGGGCTCGATACGGGGTTGATTGGTGCTCTCTGTAGACCGGTTTCACTGATGGCTGGTGTTCTCAATTGGTTAAGTAACGTGCTGACATAGGCTACGTCGTAAAACACACCTCCGTACAACACTCTCAGCAGGGTTAGCAATATCACCACAAAGCCCACTTGCGCTTTGCGCGTTTTGGGAGACGCTGTGTTCAGAGACGGTTGCACCGTGTTCATGGTCGAACGTGGAATGAAGGATGACGATAGTGGTGTCTGGCTTTATAGTCGTTTCACCTGGTTGGCTGCGACCCAGGAATTGAAGGAACTGGGCCAGCCTTGCCATTTCACGAAATGAAACAGTTTGCCACGTCGACGTTCCGTTTTCAAAATCTGCTCCACCGTGTAGTAGTCTTGCTGTGTTTTTACGACAGGCTGTAATTCCATCTCGTAAAACGTGCCTAGCAACGGTTCCCCTTGAAGATCTTCCAGTTCATAGACTCGCCGCTGTCGGGGTAGGCGCCGTTTAATCAGGAAGTGCTCATCGCTCCAGTTGGGCAAGTAACTTTTCTCGAACTTGCCCTTGACTTTACTGATCCGTACAGGGTCCCCAACCTTGAACATCTCCTTCGGTGCTCGTTGCGATTGTATGGGGTACAAGACACGCCGGACTTGGGCTTCATTGCGTTGGGTCACGGTAATGGGGGCTCTCTCTATACTCCGGTGATAGGCTCGATTGTAACCACTGACAAGTTTCGGAAGAACATCGATGTACCGCCTTGTATTCTTATAGGTGAAATATTTATACATACGGCCTTTGAATGTCCTGTTGAACCTTTCCACCACGGAAGCCTTGGTCTCGTTGTACGTATGGAAGAAGAAGACCTTCTGTTTCTTGAGAAAGGCTTGGAACGGTCTGTTGAGGAATTCCATGCCTTCGTCGGTTTGCAAATACAAAGGTTTGCGCCCGGTCTTGAAGATGTCTTTGAACGCCGCTATGAGACTCGCCCCCGTTTTCGTCCGGATGGGTACCACCCACGCATACTTGGATAGGATATCGATGCACGTCAAGATATACCGATTCCCATCGTTGTGTTTGGCAAAGGCGCTCATATCGACCAAATCCGCTTGCCACTGGGCATCTATTCATCCCACGATGACCCGGTTCCGTAGAAAATGGCGACGGACAGCTCGATGTAAGATATAGGTGTCTTGTTTTCTTAACCAATCTCGGACTTGGGCACGTTGTATCCCGCTTCATGGTGACAAAATGATGATGGACCCGGAGAGTATCGCTTATTTATAACAAGTTTCTACCACCGTTGTGTTGGTTGACTGAGTCTTGCCGGATAGTCTATAGCCTCGTTGTCTGGTTCATTACTAGACAGTTGTTCATTGGGTTCAGCCAGCGCGGCCTCAATAGCACGAGCCCACCCCAACTGGTCTGGTGACCGCTCGTCCGGTGTAAACAGCTGGTCCACAATAGGCACCACTTTCTCCAAGGCTGTCCACAGGTCAGGGTCTAGAGTGAAGCTTTGCGTAGGATCGTGGTAACGCCCCACACGGGCAAAGAAGGGTCCACGGTGTACGTAGTTGGCGTTCTCGAGGTGAATGAGGTTTCCGTCGAGCTCACCGCTCAACACCCGTTTAAATTTGGTCCAGCCATCACGGTGTAGGGTAACCGTAGTGGATGTGTACTCCGAACCCCACCCACAGACATCCCGATCTTCCACGATGGTAATTTTATCTTCATAGACGTGTAACCCCACCTGCGGTGCAAGGGGCAGGATGGCTCGTAGGACTGGTGACATGGTTGATCCAATGACGAAGGATGAATGACACACACGCAGACTGTCTCTCGTATTTATAGTCAGGTCCCTCGGTGACATGGTTGACCCAATGACGAAGGGTGAATGACGCACACTCTGACTGTCTCTCGTATTTATGGTGAGGTCCCACTGTCATCGCCGCAGCGCCAGGGTCAATAGGGCACAGACCATGACTGGGCCAACCAGCCGTCGTTGGTTCCGGCGTGAGCGCTCGTGGTCCATAGCCCGGGCATCAAGGATGGCTGTCATAGTCCAATAGTAGTGAGTGATAGCACACCTCTCCATCGAGTGCACTCTGTCGAGGACCGCTTCTGTGAACTCTTTCAGGATCTGGCGTCGCCCCTCGTTGTCGTCACCATCTGCAAACATGGACCGAACCACCGCTCGTTAACCCGTGAATGAATTAACCACGGCCGCATGCTGTAAAATGCGAGTGGCATAGGGTTCGGTCTCCGTCATGGCTCTGCAACCGTAGATAGGCCGATGAATGCAGCAATGCCCTGAACATTTCCACTTTTATACGTTTTTTCTGACATTCCTGTGTTTTCGGTGACCTCCGTGTACGACATTGTGGGGGTTTTCCACAATGTCGTCCACCTTCGTGTCTTTTCGGTAAAGTCCGTGTCTTTTCGGTAAAGTCCGTGTCTTTTCGGTAAAGTCCGTGTCTTTTCGGTAATGTCCGTCAAGGGACTACTTTTTCTCCGCGGAAGCTTTCTTCCGCGACCGCATCACCGCGGATGAATACAAAGGTATTTGCGGGCCGGGCCGGGGGAAAAACCCCAGTCAGGGTGTACATTCCGTGGGACTACTTTCTGTCCGCGGAGGCAGACCGCATCACCGCGGATGAATACAAAGGTCAAAGAACTATTTTTGACCTGCAAAAATTGGAACTCTCCTGTATTCGGAGGTATTTTTTGGTCACAAGTCTGGTGGCGCCCTCTGGCGGCTATCTTCGGAAAAATTGTTCAAACAAGAGTTATCTGCCCTTAAATCGGAAAGAATTTCCACTTACTATACTACTCAGTTATTCCCGTTGATCCAGTCATGAGCCCCATTGCCTTGCAATTAAGCGAACAGCAAAACATTAAACTTTATGTCAATCTCTCGTACGAAATATTTCATTTTTGGCATTCCAAATTGCACCTCATTGAAACCAAAATCTCAATAAACTACACATGGTCCTTTCTGTTCGTTACTCTTCTGTTGACATATATAGGTCGACCGGACACTAGTTGTCCTGGACTCCATGGTCCAGCAGATACCATGGTCACGGACATCAGTGATATCAGGACATTGGTTTCTGTTGATAGGGTAAATGTTTCCAAGTGTAGATTTTCGTATCTCGACTTTAGTATTTTCCAAACGCATGGCACGCAGACCCATACCATGGTGTCCGAACCCTCATCTGTCGGACCACAGTTGCTTCCACACCGGAATACAACATCTAATGGCTGGTCATATAAATATTTTCCGGACTGATCTACAGCATGAATGCACTTTACTGGACAGTGAACTGTTATATTCACCTACCGAGACAGGCAACTAATTCGTTGGACAGATCTGAGAAATAATGTGCTTACCTTGACAATCAGAGTAACGCAAACCGGATTTCCAAGAATGAGAGCGGTTTGTGTATCCAACTTTACAAAAGCAATTTTTCACTGGCCGGCCACTGATGGCGAAACACAATGAGCTGTCGTCATTGCAGTATCTTTTTCCGTCGCAGAATGTATCTGAAATTGTAGATAACACGACAGTAACAATAACAATTCGAATCCGTGTTCAAATGAAACGCTTTTCTGAATAAGCACAGACTGCTACAGGTTCCGGGTTACGATACTGGTCACAGGACTTCGTTGGAAGTAGGATGAATCCCATAGTGTATTTGGAGATTGTGAGTTTGTTTTTGAAGACAAAAACGACTCCGTACAGGGAGATCCTATAGGCTGTCGCTAAAATACCCGTGTCGAAAAATGACAATTTCTGAATTTCTAATAACCAATATGACCTTGACGAATAGAAAAAGTTGTCAGATTTGACACTAATGGACAACAGACGATTTATTTCAATCCAGTACAATCATGGCGGGTACTATCCGTGTTTCCGATGCAGTCATTCCTACGGCAAGGGCGTAGACAAGGGGGGGCTTGGGGGGGCTTCAGCCCCCCCAAATATTGACATCCGGCAAAAAAAAAAAAAAAAAAAAGAAGAAAAAGAAAAAAGAGAGAAAAAAGGAAAGAAAGAAAGAATGAAACAGGAAGCAAACATAGCAGAGAAGTAAATGTTTAGCTTGTGACATATCTTTATCAATTGTTGCATATTACAGGGGAAGTAAAATTATCACCAACAATGCTTACCAGAAGGGCTAGACTAATTGCAATCTGCTAGAGAACAACGCAAAAGTTTGGCGATATCGGACTCAAAGACCCCGTGTGATTTTCTTCGAGAAACGAATAACGTGCTCCAATTCAATCACATATTGCTCATTAGGACGAAAAACACGTTGGCTAAAAAGATTTTTTCAGAACTTTTTCACCATAAACTTTTTTTTGATTGAGATCCCAGTCATTTGTTGAGTATTTATTTATTCACAAGCGAGAGATACGAACTCTCGAATAATTTTCACGGAGAAACCCTAGAAATACAGGTAAAACATCTAACCTAGACACAAAGTCACTATTTAACTGGTGTAAATTTGATGAATATGGATAATTTTCTCTACTATTCCGAGAAAGGACCACTAAGCTTACATTTTTGATAAGTTTGGCAACTTCAGAACGAACACCAGAACTCATGCGGTCAACCACGCATCAATGCACCGCCCCTGCTATCTAGGCAAAATAGTATTGTCTGAGAAATAACTTGAATTATAGTGCAAACTCCGGATTGAATGATCATTTCACCTTGTATATCACGTAGTGATCGCCACTGTTATAGGATATTTTCGGAAAAAAAAGTTCAACTTTTACAATTTTTTACCGCTCAAATGCTCCCAGTTAGCGCCAATTTACCATCAATTTTCAAAAAAAAATCTACGCTGCGAGGGGGGATACCCCCCTCTCAGACTCTCCCCCTAAGCCCCCCCAAACTTCACAACTTGTCTACGCCCTTGTACGGTAAATGTATTTTGTCTCAGCATGTTTCGCACAATGTGTGTACTGGTACACACAACGGGTTCGTATATTTTTGTGCTCCTTCCAGTGGTATATGAGAAATATGAGAAACCAGAACAACATTTTTTGTATGGATAGCAACTTATCCTCTGTTGAAAATTGAGCGATATTTCGAGAGAGGTTTTCGTGATTTATTCTGCATTATTCCTACGAATATATATGTACAAGTACAGTGTAGGTTACATATATTTTGTCGTATGGTCTTTTGTTGTGAAATACGACGTAACGGTTTGTTTTATCAACAACTTCAGTGGAAATATGTATATGCTCTCTTCCTGTTCGAATATGTCGCCAGTTAGGAACAGTAGTGTTATCGTTATGTACCACGAAACAATAAATTTAACCACATAAATCTATAGAAAATGATACAAATACATGTACCCCTACAGTTTACATTCCGCGCTCAACCGAGGTACGACCACAGCCATCAGATAAATGAGACTATACAGGGTCATCATCGACTGTCTGTCCATTTGTTTTACATGTATGTGAAGACGACCACACTGTACATGTCAGGTGTCGATAATAAACGCTTCCATATGGCTGTGTAAAAAAAAAGGTACAAAAATATCAAAGCTGTTTACCGAATAGCTGATCTCACCAACGAGGAAGTTGAAATACATAGCCAGACATATTATGAAAAGACACGAACAATTATATTAAAGTTAGCCCCAGCAGGGACCTAATGATACTGTCATTAGGTCCCACGTACATCCTAGCCACCATCGTCGTGTAGAAGCCCGAATCGTATAAACAATGATTTAGTTGTTCCTTACCATGCATTTTCCGATAAAACGTATCATGAACTAGTCCGAATCGTCCGAACGGCCAACATCTGTTGTCTTTTGGAGTGGGTTTCGCCGCCTTTTGTACCAGTCGCCGCTGAAAATTTCAAACAGCTCCGCCATGTTTGTTTCCACGCCGGAGTGTCAACTGCGCAAACGGTGACC